>BQKZ01005942.1:0-5000 GCA_036244855.1 Temnopleurus reevesii | reverse complement strand
GCTGTAGCAGTGCAGCTACTAGGCGCATAAGCTTTTTCAAGGAATGAATTCCTATCAGGTACCAATTTACCTCACCTGGGTTGAGTGCATCACAATATGGATGAATTTCTTGCGCCATGGGTGGGATTCGAATCTACGACCCTCTGGTTGAAAGGGGAGCGTCAGACCACTCCACCGTGGCAGAAATCATTTAAAATGGCCTAAAATGGTAAAAAGCAGAAATAATTTAAAAAGACGAGTTGTACATAGTAGAAACATATTATTGATGTTTAAATATAAACTCACATGAATCAATTATCAAGTATCATACATATTTAAAGCAAACAAACTTAAATAGTTAAATATAAAATCATATATAAATGTAAAATAATATATTTAATAAAAGTTCAAATTCGAAATTAGGAATGTGCATCATGAGATTTTGAGAAATATGTCTCATTGTATTGTTGTATAGGTAACTATTGTCTCATATATTGTATTATATATATATATTAAATGTATTATTTTAAATCTTCTATTCTGCATTCAGAGGAATACATTCCAAACCGTCCTCATTACCGATGGCCAGGAGTCCTTCGTCTTCTACATCTACCACCAGATTGAATGGAACATCGGTACTACGCTCGAGGGAGACCCAGACACTGGCCTTTCGAGATCGGGAGACGGTACGAGCTATGAGCTTGGCAATGCACTCGTAAGTATGCATTATTACAATAATGATAATATATCTTATTTACCCAGGGTAGCCACATTCAGCTGTAAGCTAGCTGCTCTTCCAGCGGGCCCTGTATAACATAAAGTTATTATTACCCTTCTCCTTTCTTAAATGCCTAGTGCCTGGCAAGAATTAAGGCAGATGGCCCCATTTTTTTTTATAAATATAAGTCTTTGGTATGACCCAGCCGAGGATCGAACTCACGACCTTCCGTGCATGGGGCAGACGATCTACAACTAAGCCACACATGACCAAAAGAAGTTTATATACACTGCAAAAACGGTGGTGTTAGATTTAACACCAACCGGAATCTATATAATGTAGGACCACGCCAGAAAATTGCTAAATTAACACCCGTTTTGAATAAAATGAATATATTCAAACACCGACTGGTATTGTTCATGGCCTTAAAAACACCAGTTGGTATTGAAATATATTAAATGGATTCTAAACTGGTTTTATTTTAACACTTTTCTGGTGTGGTTCTATATAGATTCCGGTTGGTTTAAATATAAGACCATAGTTTTTACAATGTAGAGCGTACATTTTCGTAGACAGTCTTTCGGAAATTCCGTGCAAGATATATTTTGGATTTGTACAATGACCTCTACACCCAAAATGCCTTACTGAGTTTACCAAATCAGGAAATTATCAGAAATTCACTGTCCTTACCACACGACAACCATCTATGTAATGTGACATGTTCTGTTCCATGTAATTACCACATGATTACCATGCAATTACCATCTTTTACTTTCCAGGTTGGCTTTAACATGAGAGGAGAACACATTTATAATGAGCAGTACTCTCAGAATGCCTTGCTGAGTTTACCAAATCAGGAAAACGTTGATGTTGCAGGAGTATTCGCCTACAAGGTTGATGGTAGTTCCGTATTGTCACCACAGTGTGACTCTGGAGTCGGCGCAGGTATCATATCTGTTTGATTTTAATACTAGTTCGTTAACTTTAAAGGGGATCTTCACCCAGACATTGATGTGCTCTCGGTGGGTGGAGAAAAATATATACAATGATCAAACTTTGAAAATTTGAGCAAAATCCGACAATCCGTTCAAAAGTTATGAATTTTCAAAGTTTTGATTTTTACCCCTCATGGGCTCGTTTTCTCCTTAAATTGGCAACCTACCTGCACAAAATGGCTGCTAACATGGGGGACTCTCCATTCACTTTGTACACATAATTTCGCATTTGTTTCCTTTTCTAGAAAAAAAAAGTTTTACTACTCTCTTCAAATATTATATGGACATAATGATTCTGCATGCATTTTTGGATGAATCTTGTTCTGTAAAAGGATCAAAATGTAAAATTGTGTGTACTATTAAAGTGAATGGAGAGTTCTCCATATTGGCAGCCATTTTGCCAATTTAAGGAGCCCATGAGCAGTAATAATCAAAACTTTGAAACTTCATGATTGTTGAATGCAGTGTCCGATTTTGCTAAAATTTGCATAGTTTGAGCATTGTATTTTCCACACCATTGAGAGAACATCAATGTCTGGGTGAAATTCCCCTTTAACGTGTAAGATTGGATGGCAGGAAATTAAGCCAACCGTTCGAAAGAACCAGTACTGCGTTTCTGGAGAGTAGGTCGGATATTTTTCTATGGGAATTGTTAAACCTTTGTTAAAACTTAAACTATATCTATGTTCATGGAGCTGTATTTCAGAAATCTTACACTGCACAAACGCTGGTGCAAAATTTAACATCAACCGGAATCTATAAATGACCACTCTAGGAATGTGTTGAAATAACATCAGTTTGGAATCAAATCAATATATCTAAAAACTCTCCGGTGTTGTTCAAGGCCTTAAACAGCACCAGTTGGTATTGAAATACATCAAATGGATTCCAAACTGGTGTTATTTTTACATTGCTTTGTTGCATCCTTAAATTATCCATCACAACAGCACGATGCGGCATGATGGGTGGTGAATACATATATGTTACTATTACTATTACTATTATTATTATTATCATTATCATCATTATTATTTATTTATTTTTTTTTTTTTTAATCATCATTATTATTCCCACCATCATGAGAACAATAATTTACCATTGCTTTGTTGCATCCTAGAGTTATCCACCACACCATCACGGTGCGGCATGATGGGCGGTGAATACATATATGTTATTATATCCCTTACACTAAGATCGTTGCATTGACAGTGTACAGACGAGAAAAATGAATAGATTTGCTAAGAAAGCCGTTTGCCATTGAATAGTACCATGGAATAGTACCATGGAATAGTACTTTTGTCGTGCGCCTGCGTCACAGTCGGTTAAAAGAGAGCTGCCCACGCGCGCGCGAGAGAGACACTGCTTCCCAGCTACACGGCACTGGAAACTTCTGGCGGGCTTCGTTCGCATGATGTGCTCAACGAGAAGACGAGCCAGAGACTAGAAAAACAATTTATCAGATTATCTAATTGTCATTAAGACATAGTAAGATTACTACTTTATTGTTAATGTTGTTGTTGTAAGAAGGGATATAAAAGTAATATACAATGACTTGATTCTCGGTACTGGCTAAAACTATTCGCACTCATGAGAATCAGATAGTATGGTATGGTACTATCTGATTGCTCATTCGTGCGAATAGTTTTAACCAGAACCTCGAGAGTCATTGTATATTTCTATACTATTACTATTACTACTATTATTATTATTATTATTATTATTATTATTATTATTATTATTATTATTATTATTATTGATATTATTATTATTATTATTATTATTACCGTCATAATAATTCAACATTGCTTTGTTGCATCCTAGAATTATCCATCACACCATCACGCTGCGGCATGATGGGTGGTGAATTCATCTATCTCTACGGGCCATGCTGGACTCCCGGGGTCGTTCAGACCTGCGTCTTCACATACAACGACGAGATCATCCAGGAGATCAACGCGACGGTTGTCGACATCGACGAAGCTTACTGCGTTCCCGATCCTTTCTTCCTCGTCGGGGAGGTCACTCTCACCGTGCAGACAGCGGGAGAGCTTGTCGAGGCGTCCCCATCCGCAACATATTCCTTAAGTACGTATGAAAAGGCTGTGAATTAACAAATGGTCGTGTTGAATCATGTTGCTTCCGGGGTCCTATGTGATCAGGGCCTTACGGCTGACTCAAACCTTTGCATTTTTAGCCTGCGTCGGACCAGCGTTTTTGGAAATTAAAAACGCTCCCTTTAGGGACAAAGACGCAGGTCATACGGTGGACTGACGTTTGGCGTACGCTCGTTGGGCGCAAGCTTAACGTCTGATCTGCGTGTGCTGTACGTCCACGGGCGTTTCTAATTTAAAAAAAAAAAAACGCTGGTTCGACGCAGGCTTAAAACGCAAAGGTGTGAGTCAGCCTTAAGGCCCCGGTCACATAGAACCGCGGAAGCAACACGATTCAACACGACTCTTTGTTAATCCACAGTTAACTGCCTCCGAACAAAGAGTCGTGTTGAATCGTGTTGCTTCCGGGACCTTATGTGACCAGGGCCTATTTTTTTCTACCGTGGGATCTGGGGCACGTAACATAAAGCTTTTCAATCGATCGTACGATATATATCAATCGTAAGTCTATGTGAAATTATGTCCTAAAGATTTGCGATTGATCGCAATCTCTTTTATGTTATAGGCCCCTGAAGTGGTCGGCAGTCTGGAGCTTTGGCATGTCTAAGAATGTTGAATGTTAGCAAACGTAAACAAAAAAGTGCGCACACGCATGCTTTTTTTAATATATATATAATTCAATAATCAGTAGAGTGGAGTTGTGTGTCCAGACAAAATAAATTGGTAACATTTCAATTTTCAACTGTTAATCGTGGTTAATATTATGAAACTTTCACTTGGGAACATCATTAGCCACGTTTATTTATTTATCAAACAAATTTTATCGATCAATAATTTAGCAGGCTGCCCTCACAACAAGATGTTGGTATCACGAGGGGTCCTGCATGATAAAAAGCACATTGTATATGAACATTCACAGAATGTTCTGCGCCATCTAACTGAAAAGAGAATTCAGAAACATTCTCTCCGTCATGTCCGTGTCCTAATTCTATCTGGACAAACATTAAGTGGGTATTCTTGATGGGTAATGATATATGTGACCCGCCATATCAAAATGAGACACTAGTCGCGATATATCGAAATGGAGTTAATCATACAGTCATTTTCTCCATACCCCATGCTTTGTTTTGATATATGATATAACGCTTATAGTCAACCCAATCGGCAGTTATCGCTGTTTTAATGAGAACAAGTATG
>BQKZ01005941.1:0-25477 GCA_036244855.1 Temnopleurus reevesii | reverse complement strand
GCAAAATTTTGTGTTCTGGCAGTACTGATAATTTATTATCCCATGATTAAATGTCTAAAAATTCAAATTTGTTCACTAATATAAAAAACTAGGGAAAATAACAAAAAGCATGAGGCATATTGCCAACGTTGGTGACTTTTGTTTAAAAATGACAACTTTCATATCAATTGTCATATTTTGCTCAAAGATCTTTTATTTGATTCCTCTTCTTCTTCTTTTGTTATAAAAGATGATTTGACTAGTATTCCCTTATAATTTTGATCCACTAATTGTATACTTTCCTCCACCAATATTGGGAGATTTTTTATTTTTCTCAGCTTGAAATTATCCCTTTTCAAACATTTTTAATAACTCAGAATTATTGGGCATGAATATTTTTTGTCTTTAATATGGTCATATCCACTCAAATTTAGCATTTGACATGGCATTTTACCCACCAAAATCTTCTTAAAATAATCGACATGTGCATACATGTGAATAAAACATGAAAAATGACATGTAGGGATAGCTTAGAAGCCTGACCAGATGCAGCAAAACTACATGTAAGTTTTTGCTAGGAGTGGCGAATAAACAAAACCATTAGTGACACCATACTCTACCATTTGCGAATATGTGCTTTGTTAATGTTTGTGATTGTTAGAGAAAATGGAAATTAGCAAAGAAACTTTGAAACATATTTACAAAAAACTTGTTGGCGACCTACCTTGCAACTGTGAACTAATCTTGCTGATATCCAAAATTTGAGACGTTCACAAGCGTTTGCTGCTCTCTGAGATGTCCCCAGAGTCATTTACAATTATTTCTAAGCCCCAAAGTCATTACTTAAATCCATTTCTGCCACCAACAATAGAAAGAAAACTAAGAACCGCAGATGTTGCTATGTAGTTTTGAGCATTAACAAGTCACAAGTTGAGTTTGGATACCCACTTTCCATATATGCATTCTACTTTGCCAGGATTTAGAGAGAAAAACCATGTTTGTTTTACACTTTACTTTAGATATTTCCTGAAAATAAATATTATTTCACCGTGGTGTGTTTCTTTGATGTAGCACCAAGAACCTCTGATGATATTTAGGGAAAAAAAAATCAGCAAATAAAATAACAAAATAACAAAATAAAAATCTGAAATAATAGACATCGCATTGTATAACCTGCCCAACCTCTAAAGATCAATTTTGATGGTATCTTGAGATATCGTTTGATATCGTCTATTTCTTGTGGCAAGATTTAGGCAACAATAACCATCTTTTTTTTGGGAATACTTTAATTTTGGAGGATGTTTACGGTCCTGGCAAGTCATAGACTGAAGATTTTCAGTAGAATGTATACTTGAAATGTAGTCAAAACTAAAGAAATATATTTTTTCAGAAAGAGCAACACTTATCATTAAAAATGGCTTTCTTGGCAACCAAACATTTATTACTTGGCCCAATTTGTCGATGACACACACATTTTAAAAGGGGGTATGAATTCAGAATTAGTATCTTTATGAAAATGCCTTGCAGCAAGTCTGTCGAAAACGTTGATAGGCAAATAGATAAATAAAGACATTAATGATGTGACTGATGTACTTAGCTTGATAGAAGCAATAAATGAAAAATTCTCTTTTGAGTGGGTCCGGGAAGATCACAATGATATTCTTTTCCGGAATTTGGTCGAGCACAATGCTCGGGAACCACGTGACTAAAAATATGAATGTAACAATGATGACAACTTTTGTAGTTTTGTGATCTGAATCCTTATGTTGAGACTTGAGTGGTCGCTTAATTTTGGCGACGCGTTGTTTGACTGATTTGCTTGTAGATGCCTCCACGTTTTTAGAAGAGCCCTGTGTTTCCTGTTTCTCTATGTCTCCGGACTCTTCATCCATGGACAAAGTCACTTGAGAACTTGATACATCCGCACTTACTGAAGTAATGTTAGCTTTTTTCTTTTGCGATGTGAAATTCTGGTGATGTGTGAGCGACAGCTGATTTCGGATTTCTTGGTTAGCAAGAATGAATTTATAAATCAGAAGGTATAGAACAGATATAATGAGAGCGGAAATGCAAAATACTATTGCTTGAGACTTAGCATACACATCCTTTCCCCAAGGTACGTCACCATAAATTTTGCATCCAAACTTCCCCTCTGCAAGCTTTTTTGATGAAATGAAGAAGAAGAAGGGAACTTGAAGACCAAAGGCAAAGAGTGTGCAGTCTATTGAAACCCAGATGGCTTTGCGTGGTCCAATCCTTCTATCAAATGGCTTGCATACAGCCTGGTAGCGGTATACTGCAATCGAGATTGTCAGGAACAGTCCTGCATAGAGTGCTGCTCTTGCTCCGATAACCTCAACATAACATGCCCATGGGTGTTCACTCTGGTAGAACACAATGAGCACTTTCATGCCATTGGTCACACTAGCTATCAGATCAACAACTGCAAGTGCAATGAACGTAACATCCGTAGAATTCTTGATGCCTTGTTTCATAAATACGACAATGATGATTATATTGCCGGGAATACCAACACCTGTAGTTAGGCATCCAACCACCATTCGCATTATACCCATTGCACTGAACATGATGAAGATGAAGAAATGCCACAAATTATGCAAAACTTATATAGATGGTTTTGGCGCTTTGCATGAATACTTGAGATGGTACCTGTATGTTTGCTGGACCAAATTTTAAAATGATTCTCCAAGTAATTTGTAAGGTTGACTCTCTGTTTCAAATTGCAGTACTTATCTGTGAAACATCTTTGTGTAGAAGGTTCACTCTTTGGCACGTCCAAATACTTATATATCATCACGGTGAATGCAAATTTTTCATCAGATTTATTGGACGGTAAAAGTACTCTTTAAAGTTTCTTGTGGAAAATTGTATTTACTGATTTAAGGGGAAAAAAAGAAATAAAGAAAGTTTCTCTCTGAACCTTCGCCAAATTGAACTCTTTCAAATAAACTCGTTCAATGGTATTCAAGTCAGAAAGTCTTTCTACAAACTTCATCTTCCTGTTCATTATTTCATACAATTTTTTTATCCCTTACAATGATGAATATTGTATTGATTTTGAAGATCTTGCTCTATGATGTCCAATTTACTAGCTGGATTGTAGAGATAATTTTCAAAACCATTTCTGAGGATTTGATACAATAGGTTTTATCAAGATGTTGGAAATTGTTGTATTTGTTGTATTGATTTTCCATGAAAAGCTCTATATTTGGTATTTGCTTGTAACTGATAGAGATGAAGCAGGTTTCTCAAGAGTCATAACCTCTGGAGATAAGTTAACTGATTATTGATTGTCTGCTTCTTGCAGATGGGTGTGTGCTTGTCAATCACTTTCATTAAGAAAAGATCGTTACAAAATGCTGTTTTTATCACTTCTTCAAATTTCCACTTTAATACACATGTATACATGTTAAAAGGTGATTCCCTTTTTTCAGTGAAAAGCTTGAAAGGTCAGTTTTAAGGAGCCAGGAAGTTTTTCCCACTCCCATATTCTCGAACTTTTTAAGACAAATGTTTTTCTCATTATTAGTGATTTGTTTTAAGTGTTTTTTATTCATTGAATATGAGTGATTTATTTAAAAAGGAATTATGTTACCATTGTTGAATAATTTGACAAAATATATTATTCAGGTATGGATCAATGATTTTTTACAATATTACAACCTCTATAATTATTATATGAATCCATCAAAGCAACTTTCCAAAAGAGCATTAGTATAAAGCAAAATTTTGATATTTTTCTTCTAGAGGCATATTTTTTTTTAAGCTTACATATTTTCCTTATGAAAAATTTATCCCTCACTGGTTTTGGCCCAAAGTCTAACTGAGCATAAGATCTCTGTTATAGTACAAAACTAGTCTAGCCTCGCCTCATGCCGGCCTAGATTATACAATAAAGATGATTGTGTTAGAGTTAAAATGCGAAGGTTAGACAGAAATACCAATTTCTTTATAATCAATAGAATAACAATTGAATTAATGAAGCAGTAAAAGTTGGGTAAAATCAGGCAAGTAAAGAGAAAATTATGAATCATTAATAAATTGTTATAAAAATGGTAAAAACAATGAAAATCACTTAAATATTAGTAACTTTAGTAATGTCATTTATTTCCAGTTATACCATTTCATGTCCCATACAAGAAATATAAATATATAGATTACTATCTACAAATGATACATTAATTCAAATTATGGAATATTGTGTAACTTAATGTTTTCAATCGATGAAATATTTCTTCAGCTGTATAAAAAAATATGGAAATATTTTAATTTTGATTTAATTTCTTATTATTTTTTTTTACTTTTGACAAAAGAATTGACAAATTTTGCGTTCTAGTAGTACTGATATTTTATTGTCCCTTGATTGAATAGTTGTAAGTTTAAATTTTTTCACCAATATTAGAAAACTGGTTAAAATAATAAGAACTACATGTAGGTGACATATTGCCAATGTTGGTAACTTTCTTGAAAAATGACAACTTTTATATCAAATCATCTGTTATAAAAGCTGATTTTGAGGAGTAATCTCCTTTAATCTTGATTCACTAATTGTATACTTTCCTCCACCAATATTGGGGAGATTTTGAGTATTCGTAGCTTGATATTATCCATTTTCAAACATTTTGAATAACTCAGAATTATTGTGCATGAATATTTGTTTGTCTGTAATATGGTCATATCCACTCAAATTTAGCATTTGACATGGCATTTTACCCACCAAAATCTTCTTAAAATAATCGACATGTGCATACATGTGAATAAAACATGAAAAATGACATGTAGGGATAGCTTAGAAGCCTGACCAGATGCAGCAAAACTACATGTAAGTTTTTGCTAGGAGTGGCGAATAAACAAAACCATTAGTGACACCATACTCTACCATTTGCGAATATGTGCTTTGTTAATGTTTGTGATTGTTAGAGAAAATGGAAATTAGCAAAGAAACTTTGAAACATATTTACAAAAAACTTGTTGGCGACCTACCTTGCAACTGTGAACTAATCTTGCTGATATCCAAAATTTGAGACGTTCACAAGCGTTTGCTGCTCTCTGAGATGTCCCCAGAGTCATTTACAATTATTTCTAAGCCCCAAAGTCATTACTTAAATCCATTTCTGCCACCAACAATAGAAAGAAAACTAAGAACCGCAGATGTTGCTATGTAGTTTTGAGCATTAACAAGTCACAAGTTGAGTTTGGATACCCACTTTCCATATATGCATTCTACTTTGCCAGGATTTAGAGAGAAAAACCATGTTTGTTTTACACTTTACTTTAGATATTTCCTGAAAATAAATATTATTTCACCGTGGTGTGTTTCTTTGATGTAGCACCAAGAACCTCTGATGATATTTAGGGAAAAAAAATCAGCAAATAAAATAACAAAATAACAAAATAAAAATCTGAAATAATAGACATCGCATTGTATAACCTGCCCAACCTCTAAAGATCAATTTTGATGGTATCTTGAGATATCGTTTGATATCGTCTATTTCTTGTGGCAAGATTTAGGCAACAATAACCATCTTTTTTTTGGGAATACTTTAATTTTGGAGGATGTTTACGGTCCTGGCAAGTCATAGACTGAAGATTTTCAGTAGAATGTATACTTGAAATGTAGTCAAAACTAAAGAAATATATTTTTTCAGAAAGAGCGACACTTATCATTAAAAATGGCTTTCTTGGCAACCAAACATTTATTACTTGGCCCAATTTGTCGATGACACACACATTTTAAAAGGGGGTATGAATTCAGAATTAGTATCTTTATGAAAATGCCTTGCAGCAAGTCTGTCGAAAACGTTGATAGGCAAATAGATAAATAAAGACATTAATGATGTGACTGATGTACTTAGCTTGATAGAAGCAATAAATGAAAAATTCTCTTTTGAGAGGGTCCGGGAAGATCACAATGATATTCTTTTCCGGAATTTGGTCGAGCACAATGCTCGGGAACCACGAGACAAAAAATAGGAATGTAACAATGATGACAACTTTCGTAGTCTTGTGATCTGAATCCTTATGTTGAGACTTGAGTGGTCGCTTAATTTTGGCGACGCGTTGTTTGACTGATTTGCTTGTAGATGCCTCCACGTTTTTAGAAGAGCCCTGTGTTTCCTGTTTCTCTATGTCTCCGGACTCTTCATCCATGGACAAAGTCACTTGAGAACTTGATACATCCGCACTTACTGAAGTAATGTTAGCTTTTTTCTTTTGCGATGTGAAATTCTGGTGATGTGTGAGCGACAGCTGATTTCGGATTGCTTGGTTAGCAAGAATGAATTTATAAATCAGAAGGTATAGAACAGATATAATGAGAGCGGAAATGCAAAATACTATTGCTTGAGTCTTAGCATACACATCCTTTCCCCAAGGTACGTCACCATAAATTTTGCATCCAAACTTCCCCTCTGCAAGCTTTTTTGAAGAAATGAAGAAGAAGAAGGGAACGTGAAGACCAAAGGCAAAGAGGGTGCAGGCGATAGAAACCCAGACGGCTTTGCGTGGTCCAATCCTTCCATCAAATGGCTTGCACACAGCCTGGTAGCGGTAGACTGCAATCGAGATTGTCAGGAACAGTCCTGCATAGAGTGCAGCTCTTGCTCCAATTACCTCCACGTAACATGCCCATGGATGTTCATTGTGGTAAAACACCATGGGCACTTTCATGCCATTGATCACACTAGCTATCAGATCAACAACTGCAAGTGCAGTGAAGGTAACATCCGTAGAATTCTTGACGCCTTGTTTCATAAATACGACGATGATGATTACATTGCCGGGAATACCAACACCTGAAGTTAGGCATCCAACTACCATTCGCATTATACCCATTGCACTGAACATGATACAGATGAAGAAATGCCACAAATTATGCAAAAGTTATAAAGATGGTTTTGGTGTTTCGCATGAAAACTGGCGATGGTACCTGTATTTTTGCTATACCAAATATGAAAATGATGCTCCAAGTAATTTGTTAAGGTTGAGTCTCTGTTTCAAATTGCAGTACATATATCTGTGAAACATCTTTGTGTAGAAAGTTCACTCTTTGGCACGTCCAAATGCTTATATATCGGCATGATAAAAGCAAATTTTTCATCAGATTTATTTCAAGTTAAAAGTGCTTTATAAAATCTAGTGGAGAATTGTAATGAAGGATTTAAGCAGGAAAAAAATTAAGAAACTTTCTCTCTGAACCTACACCAAATTGAGCATTAATAAACTCTTCCAAATAAACTTTTTTGATGGTATTCAAGTCAGAAAATCTTTTTACAAAATTCATCTTCCTGTTCTCTATTTAATACAATTTCCTTCATCCCTTGCAACTGTATTGTATTGATTTTGAAGACCTTCTATATTATGTAATATCAAAGGAGGACTCCAGGCCAAAAATTTCTAGCTTTGATTGAAAGCGCAAAAAATCAGACAAACAGATCATAAAAGGTTTGAGTGAAAAGGGACTACAAATAAGAAAGTTACGAATTTGCATATTTGGGTCACGTGACATGACGTGTTGTTGACGTAGGTTCGTCACTTCTGTAGAATAAGTGTATTATATCTCTTTTATGCTTTTTATGCTGTGTTTCAAAGCTATTGGACGCAAAATTAATTCCCTTTTCTCAACGAATGCATCAAATTTATATTCTTTGATTATAACTTCTGAAATGTTGTTCATAAATAAAGAAAATATATAAAAAATAATATAGATGAACATGATTTTAATAAAGAATATATTTAATAAGCAATGTGTATTTTGTGTTGTAATTACGCTTTCATGACAGCAAACCTACAATTACCAGTGTAAATTGTAAATTCTGGTAAAGGAATATTTTCTTTTTCACTTTGGATTTATAATGACCAAGATAGTACAAAAAAGAAAAAAATAGGATTAGAAAAACAACATGATCTCAAAGAGAATATTTATTGATATATACTAATTTTTATGTGTATGCAATCAATTAATAACATAATTGAAATCGTTAGAACAAGAATAAAGTAATGAAGTAATGTTGAAAATATTTACATTTCAACTCTCAATTAGAGTAATTCATAATATGAATATATCTTATTATTATCAATTGTTTATTAAAATCATATTCATTCAATAATATATTTTTTCATCTTTTATGCATTTTGACTTATTTTGAAGCTATATATTCTTTGATCATAATTGTTGAATATATATTAAATCCAATTCATCAGTAAATAGTGATTTGCTCTAAAGATTAAAAAACAAGGGAGTAAAATACAATGGTGTATGAATAGCCAATTTAGAGAAGTGACGAACCTACATCATCACTATGCTATGTCACGTGATCCAAAGTTGCCAATTTGCTAAAAATATAACTATTTGAATTTATTTTAAATATTTCAAAAATTCATAACTTCTTTATTCACTGTCCGATTTCGCTCAAATTTGTTTTTGATATGTTCGTCTAATTTTTGCGCTTTTAATCAAAGCAAGTTATTTTTGGCGTCGAGTAACTGTTCAAATTTACTAGCTGAATTGTAGAGATAATTTTCTAAATCATTCCTGAGAATTGATACAATAGGGTTTTATCAAGATATTGGAAATTGTTTGTTGTATTGATTTTCATTGACAAGCTCTATATTTGGTATTTGCTTGTAACCGATAGAGATGAACCAGTTTTCTGAAAAGTCAAAACATCTGGAGATAACTGATTATTGATTGTCTGCTTCTTGCAGATAGGTATATGCTTGTCAATCACTTTCATTAACAAAGATCATTACAAAATGCTCTTTTTCATTACTTCTTCAAATTTACACTTTATACATATTAAAAGGTGATTCAATTTGTCATTGAATAGCTTAAAAGGTCAGTTTTAAGGAGCTCGGAAGTTTTTCTCTCTCCCTTATCCTGGAACTTTTTTAAGACCCAACATTTTTTTTTCATTATTAGTGATTTGTTTAAAGTATTTTTTATTCATTGAATATGACTTATTTATTTAAAAAAAACTACTTTACCATTGTTTTGATGATTTGAAAAAAAAATATTATTTAGGTATTCATCTGTGATTTTTAATACAATACAAACACTATATTTATGATCAAAGCAATTTCCCAAAAGAGCAGTTGTGTAAAGCAACATTTTATTTTTTTCTTCCAGAGGTAGGTTTTTTAAGCTTCCATATTTTCATTATGAAAAATTTATCCCTCACTGGTTTTGGCCCAAAGCCTAATTGAACTTAAGATCCCTGTTATAGTACAAAAGTAATCTAGCCTTGTGCCGGTGTAGGTACATGTAGCACTGTAAATGCTTGCAAGTATAAAATATGCAAATTAAAAAGTGAGCCTGCATTTGGACCACTTCAAGTAGTATGTGTAATCTTTTCGGGAAATGCACGCTGGCCAAAATGCGTCGCAATGGATGACGTCATGACGTCGTTCATCATAACGTCATATCTCAATGACGCCTTTCGAAGTTGAAGTCGAAGATCAAAGATTTTTTTCTACTTACTCGGTAAATTGACCCTCACTGTCTTTTTATTAGTAATCAATCAACTATACGAAAAAAATAATTTTTGCAAATAAATTTTTTTTGTATGTCCGTCCCATTGCTTCACTCTGTAAGCTACATGTTGTCTTTATTAAGCTTGTCTTTTGATTTATCATGCGAAATGTTTTGTTTTAGAAATTTAGTATTTCAAAGACTTAACTTCTTTTCAATATCATGGGTTGTTTAGGAACATAATTTAGTGCCAGTAATGATTCATTTAGCATATTGTTTTATTAGTTGTAAACTTCAACTAATAAAATGTTGGTGTTACAAAAATTTCCAGAATTTTTGCATACCAACAAATGTTTCAAGAAAAAGATGTGATTTAATATGCTGAAAATAATTGTTCTACTTAGCAATCCTACAGTAATCATGATATTGCAATTTTTGTTTCCCATTTTGATATCTACTGGAATTCATAAACTCTACAATCTTAATTTTTTCAAAAGATACAGGAAAAATATTCAGTACCGTAGTAATTTCTAAGTATTTATCTTCTTGGCATTGATCGAGCTTAAATGGAGACTGGTGTCTTTTTTATTTCTGGCTTTCAAAAATAAAGAGTCACTCAGAAACCTATTTATTACAATACCTGCCACTTAAAAAAGTCAATGAAAATACTGACCACGTATTACAAAGTGGTGTGCAGGAAAGGAATATGGGGGCTATTGATCAGCAAGTAAAGCTTTTTCAGGTGAATTTTATTGATATTAAATTTTGCCTGGCAATTTTTATGTGACCTCAATATTCTTAAAGATCTTTTCAAAATTCCATGCTAAAAGCAAAGTCTTAAGTTGGATTTGCAATTCCATCATTAGACATGATTTTGCTCATATTGGAGAAGAAACCCATTTAAGGGCCCAGAAAGTCTATCGAATTTAGGAAGTTAAACAATAAGGAATTTAGGAAAATTTGGATTTTATTTTTTTCTTCCACTTCAGATTCTGAAGCATTAAAATTTAGATGAATGCACATATTACCCGAAAAAGGCCTGTTTCTACACTGTAAGATAAAGCTAATTTACTTGAATAGTGAACTTATGAAGTCTCTGATGGTGATTTAGCAGTAGCTTTTCTTTCATGCGAAAGGGACATTATTGATGATTATGTGACAGTGGATTCAAAATTGTCTGCTAACTTTGGTCGGAATAGTATATCAGAAGATGATAGAACAGAATAGAGAAAAAACACTAAATGATAACCCTTGAAACTTAGCATTAACATCGCAGCCCAAAGTATTTTATTATAAGTATAGCAATCCGTACACTACATGTAGCTGACATCTGGGGCCAATTGCACAAAATGGTCTTAGCTATCTTCATCTTGCTAAGATGATTAACTTTTTGTGCTACAATCATAACAAAGCAGGATCAACGTTTGTGTCTATGTTAAGAGGGAGGCACATGAAGTGAAGACGTTTGAGCAAAAAAGAGGATAGCTAAGACCATTTTGTGCAATTGGCCCCAGATCAACAACTGCAAGCGCAATAAAATCAATGAATGTCAATCCCATTCTTGTCTCCCTGTTTTACAAAGATGATGATCATTGTGTTGCCAGAAATTCTTACAGCTGAGGCCGCACAACCTACAATCGTTTGAATTAAATACATTCAACTGACCAAGATGAAAGATTTGAATGAATTTTGTAACCTGTAGATGCAGTCGAACAAAGTTTCATTCAAGGGGAAAATTTGTAGATTCTGTGAATTGACCGATTACTGAATTAGAAGTATATGCATTGTAGATGTCTATGAACGACTAAGTAGTATTTGTTCAAAAAGAGATGCTAGTTGACGGACTGTTTCATCTGGAATCACAGTATTCAGTTTGATTAAGAAATTTAAATCACATGTATGTGAAACTTGTTAACTGTTTCTGAAATGTTACAACAAGAATCATAACTGGCTTTAAAAGAATAGATACATGTTTCTATTCCAAAAGGCTCACAGTTTCATCTCAATTTAAAAATTCTCTTCTGTTGTTTGTGAAGGAAAATCTTTGGTTACATATTGAGCCAAAATATTTTGCTGATCATTCGTTTTTGCCCTTTTATTAATTTTTCCCAATTTTTACCATGATTTTTTAACTAGTTCAAGTCATTTAAAATTCCTTCAAATTGTCCTTTGATTACATTATTGCAAGATAATTTACAGCAACAGGCTAAAACATTCAGAATGAATAAATATTAACGGAGAAGCTAGTGATAATAGTGAAAAACTTCTAATAGACCATGAAACTATATAAAAAAACAACAAATGTTACTGATTGAAATGGCTGTCTGACATAATTAAATGCAAAGCATCGAGCAAAATCTGATGATATTGAACACGGAAATTAAGCATTTGGATTCTGTGGGTATGAGATAATTAATGTCCACCCATTTTGGGTGATACCATGAATAAGGCACCCATTAGGAAAATGAAATATTGAATACAATTATTAAAACTGATTTACGCAACACCTGTGTTCATTTTCCCTTGAAACTTCTTGGTGTTGTGAAGTAAAGATTGTTCAAAGAAATATAATCTTCAAATAATAATTTTTATGATTTTCAAAGAAACATAATTTTCACCATTCAAACCAAACTTAGAGAAAGAATTTCATAATAGTTTGTGAACATTGTATTTCCAAGTAATGTTGTGAACTCAATTTGGAGGGATCTAAATATCAAATGCAAAAATGTCAAAGCTTCATGTATGATCACCAATAAACTATAATTATGATTTTCAGGTCAGAATATCCATGTCGCAAAATTGATGCCCTATTTTATGTAATAACTCTTTTACAACAACAACTGGGAGTATAAAATCTGTACTTTTACACCAGATCAGCTGAAATCAAATTTGGTGTGCACCAGGGTTCAGTCAGCAGTCCTTTAATCTTCCTCATATTTTGTACTATCAACAAATGTTATATCAGGCTAATGAAAGAGTCTGTGAATCGGGCAAATTGAAGTACTCCTTTTGATTTCCTGTATTTGCATTCAAGTCACTTTATCTACCAACATGTACAGGCAATTCAAGTAGATGGTTATTCCAAATGCCTAGTCTGAGCATAATCAAATGCAAGTGAATAAACAACTTAATTGAATTGGCCTGTTCTATACTCTGCGTGTTAAATCTGCAATTTTATGTCAGATTCAGCTGAAATTAATTTCAATGCGCCTATAGTGGTGGCCAAACTGTAACAAAATTGCAAAGGAAACTTCTCTTGAAATTCTGCAGCTCATCAGTGGAATACATCAGATCAAATTATTGGCCAATTCTGTGTCTTCACTAGCCTCCAGTGGACAAAGAATACATCCTCAAAAATTCTCTTGTGCACAGATTATTTCTCTCCCTGGATTTATAAGTAATCTTCACAAACTATCCGGAATATGGGTTTTTACAACAAATAACAGATGCTTATTTAATTGGGTCAAGAATTTCAGACATTCTGGTGTTGCCCCTATAAGCTTTCATCTCTTTTCAATAGCGGCCACAGCTCTACAGCCATCCTCTCCATGATAATCTTGTGTCACAATCGTCAGGTGGCATCGTCTAATTTGAAGGTTAATCACATTGTACCTGATAATTATTTTATGGCTTCAGGGAATGTCTTAAATAAAGGTCAGTTTTCCCCTGTCTATTGTAGTTATATTTTGGAAATTCTGAATATATCCAGTATTTTTCAGATGAAAAACCGATCACATTTACAAGATCTTCAGAATCTGGGTTTTGTAGAAGTCCGTTGTCACAGACTCGAACCGCGTTGTGCATCTGTAGAAACCAGAGGCCTCCAAGATGTTAAGAAAACTTATGGTCCAGGTAACCAGTGGGGTCTGGCTAGGTATAGTAATCTGTTCTAAGCCATGAGGAGTTTTACCTACAGTTCACTCAAGATTGTCAATTACAGTACTATACTTTGCAATAGTTTGTACACCAAGGAATTGATTCATAGAAATAGTTTTGCGAAATTTATACACTTTTAGTTATTCTCTGAGTTGATGATACCTGCTTTCATTATTGTTAGTTTTTACAGAACGATAAAACAATTATTAAAGATGATAAGATATGTGACAGAATTTCCAATATGCACATAATAGAGATAATGCTTGGTATTTAGCCTGGTAGAGGCAAACATGGATTGAAATTAACTATTGCAATGACAAAACACCTTGCAACAGGTTTGTCTGAAACGACGGTATGCAAACACATAGACAAAGACATTAATGAAATTATTGATATACTTTGCCTGATAGAGGAGGTAAGTGTTAAGTCCCATTTCATGAATTTGATGGCGCTGTTCTTTGTTCAACTGATCGAGTGCGATACTGGGGAACCAGAGAAGGAAAAATAGAACCGTAATGATGATGACTACTCGAGTGGCCTTGTGATCAGAATCTTTGCGTTGGGACCTCTTGGGCATCTTTGGCAAAGGCTGTTGAGTAGATGATATTTTTGATAACTTGATATCCTTTGCAGGTGCCTGTGTTTCTTGGTTCTTGTTGTCTCCAGACCTTGCATCAATGGATCTTACAATATCGGACTTTGACACATTGGCACTGACTGATATAGTGATGCCTGATTGATCAACACTAGATTGAAATTCATTGTTGCCAGTCATTTGTTTACGGATGACCTGATGAGCACGAATGGATTTGTAAATGAGAAAATATAGAACAGTTATAGTGAGAGCAGATACACCAAATACTGTGGCTTGAGATTTGGAATAGACAACACTTCCCCAGGGTGCGTTCCCATAGATGGCGCATCCATATTTTCCACCTCCAATATGTACAGATGACATTATAAAGAAGAATGGGATATGAAGACCAAAGGCAGTGATTATGCTGCCCACGGATATCCAAGCGGCTTTGCGTGGCCCAATCCTTCTATCAAATGGCTTGCAGACAGCCTGGTAGCGGTACACTGCAATTGATATTGTCAGAAACATTCCTGCTTAGAGTGCAGCTCTTCCACCAATAATCTCAACAAAACATGCCCATGGATGTTCATCATGAAAGAAGAGCATTGGAATCTTCATAGCATTAATGATGCTAGCTAACAGATCAACAACTGCAAGTGCAGTGAAGGTAACATCTGTAGAATTCTTGACGCCTTGTTTTAGAAAGACGAAGATGATGATTATGTTGCCAGGAATACCAACAGCTGAAGCCACACAACCCACAGCCATTCGAATTATGTCCATTTCACTAAACATGATGACTTGATAAACTGTTAAGATGATGAGACAACCTGTTCTTTCAAAGGTAACAATTTTAAAGTTCTGTCTCATGAAGTGTTTAATTTTTGAGAGAGTATGCTTGTATTAGACCAGAAAGAAAAGCATGAGTCATGCAAGGAATTAAAACGAAATGTCTGTCCAATTTGACAGTAATTATTCAGGAGAAAATTGATCCCCTATATGAGACTGGAAAGCTGGTGAAATGTCTCAAGAAGATATCTTCTCGAATCCCGAGTAGTCTCTGATTATATAAGCAAATTATGGGCAGTGGTCTGCTGTTCGTAAGATTGAAGAACTAAATCTTCCTTTTGCAAACGTTAATTTTTGCATCAATCTAAATTTGGATGGTTCATTGAGCGTATTGAAGAAATGTCACGTCCGCTCCCTGTGCGTACGCTATGTCCTATTCAGACAACATGATTTCAGTTTCGTCAATCTCATACTATCTATTTTTTTTATCAAAAGAAATTGTTGGGATTATTGATGTTTGAAAGGCCTTGGTTTACATTGGCCTGTATTTTTATTGGATTTCGTCTGTAGATTGACGATAGAAATTTAAACTTTCTATTCATCTTTTTCAAAACCTTGCTGCAATGTTCTCAATTATTGATTTTGTGCAGATTATACAGATCCGATTCTTGTGAATCATGCATTTGGAGATCTTGTTTTTATTATTCCATTTTTATTATGACCTCCATTATTTAAGAACATAATACAAAAAAGTTTTGCTTGTTCGTGCAAGGTTAAAGAAAAATTAAAACTTCTTTATAAGCACAAGGTCATTTGTATCAAAGTTTTTCTTTGCCCAATCAACTTGTTGAATATTACAAGTAAAAAGAAACACCATCAATAGCTTTACCTTATGGGTGATTCTGGTGAACACTAGTTGTTATGCCTCCACCAACGTAAGCTGGTGCCGGAGGCATTATGGTTTATTTTGGGTTGTTCGACTGTCTGTCTGGATGAAACTAAGTAGATTTTGAGTACAGGGGTTCAAAGGTCAAAGTGCACATGGCTCAAACACTTGTAAGATATCACCCAAAATAGTTTGTTACCACAATAACCTCAGAGTAAGTCGATCAATTACAACCAAACTTGGCTAAATTATGTATAAGCATATGAGAATGAATTGATTAGATTTTGGAGTCAGGGGGTCAAAGATCAAAGGTCTCAGGGCCGAAGAAAGTTGTACAAAATAATAATAATAATAATAATAATAATAATACATGTGTCACCCCAAATAGATTGTTATCATATTAAACTTCATAACAAGTGAACCATTCCTACCAAATCTAGCTCAATTATGTCTCAGCTTGTGAGGATGACCTGATGAGATTTTTGGGGACATGGGGTCAAAGGTTGCAGGCCCCTAAAAGTTGTAGAAAATCACCTAAATTGACTTGTTACCGCTATAATTTCAGAATTGGTGAACTCATATCAACCAAATTTGCTCAATCATGTTTAAGTATCTGAAGATAAAGAGAATAGATTTTGGGGTCAGGGTCAAAGTTCAAATGTCACAGGGCAAAAAAGCATGTGAAAATTGCCCCAAAATAGTTTATTACCACAATGATTTCAGAACAAGTGAAATTCCTTCTTTCAAATGTGGCTCGATAATGCATAAGCATGTGAATATGACCTCTAAGCAAATTTTGGAAATAGCTGAAAATCTTTCTGATTTCTAATGGCATGGTATAAACGGTAATATCTTTTTGATTGGGTGATGGTGGAGGCATGAATTTTAACTGCACGTGGTCGAGGATTCATCTAGCTTGAAAAAGGATATTTACTCGTCATCGTCAGACAGTTAATCAAGCAGTGGTAATATGAGCCAATGTTTAAGTTTTTTTTTAATCAAAGATATATAGTTCTCACAAGGAACATATAGTAAGGTTCAAAAGAAACAGAATTGTTATAGGCATTTTCTCTTACTGTGAAGATGAGAACTATTTTAATTCTGGGGATGCTGATTAAAAAAAGAGCTGTTTGCCAAAGCTGAATTTTATGGCAAAATCCACGAATTGGTACAGCATCTTCTGCTATTCAATGACAGTTAATTAACAAACATTTACTCAATCAAGATGTTTTTGAATGAGTATTTATTGGCTTGATGACTAACTTCGTTTTCAAAATCTGATTCAAGTTACACATGAGTGAGTACATAATTACAAAAGACCAAAGTTTTTTTTCTCGCAATTCTGAAGGGTAATTTTCATGTGTACAAAACACATTCTTTAACAAATCAGTTATAGTACACATAATCTTATTACCACCTTTTATTGTGCAACCTAGAGTTTAATCTTCAGTAATTATGAATATGATTTTAATCACATTTTTCTTTTTTTTTTACGCCTCCACCATCGTAGTAAGGCGGTGCCAGAGGCATTCTGTATTCAGGATATTTGTGCGTCCGTCAGGAAACTCGTTACCGTGATAATTTCAGATGTATGTATAAGCATGTAAAGATTAATTGATTAGATTTTGGGCCCAGAGGGCCAAAGGTTAAGGTCACTGGGCCCAAAGAAATAGTAAAAATCCCCTCCCAAAAAAAAAAAATCCCCCAAAATAGCTTTTTCCCACAGTAACTTCACAAGAGGTGAACCAATTAATAGCAAACCCAGCTCAATTATGTAACGTATGCACGGATGAAATAATTAGATTTTTGGTTAGAGGGGCAAAAATCACAAGGCAAAAAAGTTGCAGAAAATAACCCCAAATAGCTTGTTACGGCAATAGCTTCAGAACAGGTGAGCAGATTTTTGTTTTTAGTGTGCCATGCCTGTAGAGTCAGAGAAATATATGCCATAGGAAGAATAGATCTGATGCAGTGAAAAACCTCATAAAGCAGATTGGCAGAGTTGCAAAACTTTTTTTTATTTGGAATGTTCTATTTGTAATTTTGAAGAATGGGATATGAAGACCAAAGTGGTGAACAAATTTCAATTTCAATTTCAATATGGCATGGAAACTAATGTAATATATACATTTTTGGGGAGTTTATTCGTTTGGCTTCAAGAGGGAAGGCTCAAATAAGAAAAATATTGGACACTGCAGTATGACAATCTGTTTACCATTGCACAAACATTGTGTCATAAAAAAACTCTGGCAAAAGAGAAAAGTTCTTGCCAAAAAAGAATTGTGCAACAGAACTTTACACAGGGAAATACTCGGGCAAAAGTTTGCAGTCATTAATTGGGAGATGAATTATAGATTATCAATAAATTTAAACTGCTGACTTAACTTTTCAAAAATATATTTCATGAATATATCTCAGATTCTGAGTATTCTTGGATAAAATTCATTTAATGGCACAAAAAAAAAATCATTGATGAAAATATGAGTTTTTAAAAATACAGTCATTTAAAGAAGTTTCTCAATCAAAAGTTGAATTGATGGCCATTTGAGCCAAGGATGGTTGGCGGTCTTTTGTTCAAGGGTAAAAGATTTTCATAACTACATCTTCCCACAGCATGCTTTGAAAAACTGTTTCAATTTCAATTTGAATAGTTTATTCAGTCAGAAAAATGTTCCTTAAATGAGAAGAAAGTATCAAAGAAATGTCACATCTGCTCCCTTAGTCAATGATATGTCTTATTCAGATAACTCAACTTCCATTTGTCAACTTCATTTTCTCTGATGTTTTGTCAGAAGCATTTGTTTGGATTATTGACGTTATTGATGTGTGACATGGACTTGGGTTACACTTTCCTGCCTTTTATTTAATTGCATTTGTTGATGAGCAGTAGAAATGAAACTTTTATATTTATCATCATCTTCAAAACTCATAGCTCCCAATTATTGATTATGTGCTGATTGTAAAGATCAGATGCCTGTCAATCATTGCCATTTCTTAAGGTACGATGATCGTGTTTATATTCTGCAACTCTCATATCTTCTCGTATTTCTCATATCGATCAATATACCGGTAATATATTTTTCCGCTTATTCATGAGTTTGAATGCAGTGAACTTTTTTCTTTTTGCGTCAAGCCTTCTTTTTCAATAAATACTTGGTTGTGTGGCAAACTTTTTCTTTATATCACAACCAATCACTGCTTACTTTCTTTTTCTATTTCCATTTCATGACTATCATTCAAATGATACATCATGAGTAGCCTGAACCCTTTTAGTTTTATTGAGATGATCACCAATTTTTGCCACAGACACTAGGATATGTCAAATGATAACTCACAATACAGTCAATATCAATGTGCTTGCGCTGGGGTATATAGTGACATTTAGTTTTCTTTTTGCAATGACTTTCCGTACTTGATTGCAATGTATCATGTGTACAAATAATTCCCCTCTTTATTTCCTGTAAAGAAAGTGTAACAACTTTTTGTAGAAATAGATAACATGCAAGGCAAAACGGATTTTTCAGTCTAAGATAAAAAATAATGGATACGCATGCACAAATGTGCGTACCCGCAAGTGAGTTTCCTTGGTCTGATGAATACTACATTGCTCCCTCACCGGTTCTCAGTTTGCATTTCTAGTCGGTGGCAAGCATTGTTTGTAAAATGATATTGAACAGTCTTCACTTCATTTGACCGTACTTTATTAATCTATTGTGCAATGATCCAAGGTTTTTCTGGATGGTCGGTCAAAGATATCATTCATACTGAGATCATATTGTAGTATTCACCTTATAATAGTATCTCTTTGATCATGGAGCTAAGGACTTAGTGGCTAATCTATGCTGTAATCAGTAAGTTTGTAACAACTGAATTTTATTTCCATTAATCCATAGACTAGTGTCATATGAATGATTTTTTATTAACAAGACCATATTGCATCTTAATTGAAGGATACTATTTCTCCAATTCATTTTGTGCACTAAAAACATACAGAAAGGGAAACTATGCAGCCATTTATTTGATCCATTCAAAGTGACTGTTGCAGCTAAAGCCCTGGTCACATACGACCCGGAAGCAACACAATTCACCCTGACTCGTTGTTCTGAGGCAGTTAACTTTGAATTAACACAGAGTCGGGGTGAATCGTGTTGCTTCCTGGGTCCTACGTGACCAGGGCTTTAGAGAAGCTGCTTGTGAATGATNGAAGAACGTTGCTTTCTATCAAATTAGATATGTCCATCTGTGAATTCTGCAAGATTTTCCAAAGCATGGCTAGATTTGATGGTGCTAATCACCACATCAAGTAGTAGTCAAGTAGAATCCCAGCAGGACCGTGACAAATTATAATAACGCTGGTTTATTGGTGAATATGATAGTCTAGGGGGTACTAAACACAAATCCGGTGGGTGCCACTTGGGCACCCTTGGGGAAATTCTTTTATTGGAATTTTTAAATTTTACGAAGGCATTAAGGTGACAGACATATACAAGATTTTTTCGCCGCAACAGCATCACTCCTTTTGAATCCCATTTTTGGTGTCACTTTAGAGCCTCCGTAATTTGTTGAGATCCATCTTTTCATGAATTCTCAATGCTATATCTCAAACGGATATGATCTGACTTTCAATTTACTTCATATGGTCCAATATTAACAAATCACCTGCTTGCTCATGTTTAACTTTTTTATTTGAAGGTATAGCACCGTGAATTCATAAAAAATTGACATTTTCGTTTTTCGCCATTCGTGGATATCGAAAAATTACGGAGGCCCTAAAGTGCCACCAAATATGAGATAAAAAAGGACAGCAGCTGTTACGGCGAAAAAAAATCCTGTATATGTCTGTCACCTTATAGTGCCTCCGTAAAATGTTAAAATGCCAATAAAAAAATTTCCCCAAGGGTGCCCAAGTGGCACCCACTGGATTTGGGTATAGTACCCCCTAGACTATCATATTCACCAATAAACCAGCATTATCATGCTATGTCACGCTTTGGGTAAAAATCAGGTCAATTCTCTTCGGCTATAAGGTGCAGAAGTTTGTGCATTTGCAATATTTATTTTCTGAGCACATTTCCTTTGCATCAACAGGATAAATCCAAATAAGAAAAGTTCTTGGACAACTGCAGTATGCCAACCAGGGGCCGATTGCTCGAAATGGTCTTAGCTATCCTCTTCATGCTAAGACGTCTTGCACCATCCTCGTAACATAGACATACGACTATGTTAAGAGGGTGGCGCAAGAACTTAAGACGCCTTAGCATGAAGAGGATAGCTAAGACCATTTCGAGCAATCGGCCTCTGGTTACCATTGCATAAACCCTTTCTCCTCAAAAACTTGCAAAAGAGGAAAATTCCCTGATAAAAGAATTGTGCCATAAACTTTACACAGGGAAAACTCTTTTGTCTAGTGGGCTAGGCGGACAGGGAACCACTTCTTCACTCCCTCTGCAATCACTCATTCACCTACTTGCAGATATACACAAACACATAGATGCAGGAAATGTGGATTGTTAGAGATAGACAACTGTTTATTCAAATCATGTATGACAAGCTACATTATCTCATTCATAAGACAGGTAATTACATCAACTTGAGACTTTTTACACATGGTGTAATTTCTGTGATATTGTCGGTGTTACTGTAGGAATACTTGAGAGCTATAGACAATATATATTTTAAGCCCCTAGTTTTGGTAAAGATTAATGCATGTGAATTTTACAGGATGTTTATCATGACATATATAGCTTACAAACATAGCATAATTTTTCATGAACTGATTTTTTTAATGAAAATTTAAATTAACTGTTAAATTTAGCACACTCTCTTGGTAATAACAATATTTTGTTTCTTTATACGGCGTATATGCAAGGTTATTTGGGAGATTTGACAAAAGAATATTAAATGGTATACACAAAAATTGGATTCTGAAATTTTATCCAATTCCATGCAGGAGAAGGCATCCTTTTTCAAAAATGAAAATATTGATTCAGTTTCGGGGTTCCAGAGACTGAGATATTGTAGGTTATAGCTTTACCAAAAATAATTAATTTTTTACACCATTCTTTGTGCAATATGCAGATGATACTATATTTAATTTTTATTTAGATTTAAGACAAAATTTGGGGACAAAAATATTCAATTTTACCAAAACTTTTATTGAGCTTTAATTTAAACAAAATTGTTAGAGCATTCATCAAAATTGAGTTTTGTATCAATAGATATCACCTTGAAAGTTTTTATATTTTATATATATATTTTAAGTATGTAGATATGGTGTTTTCCTATATTTCCAGAACAGTCAAGCTACTTCTGCTTAAGCGTAATTTGCTTGATAGGATTAAGTTCTATGTCACATTATGATACATGAAAAGTGTTTATCAAATAATGATTATTGCATTCCATGCAGGATGCAAGAAATTATGATTGTAAGATTCTTATCGCACCCCCATATTGACATTGACTTTTAACATAAAATTTTACCAGACACACAATACATGTGTGGATAAAGTTACATACATGACACTCATCTGGTAATTTCTTCAATACATAGTTGAATCTATGTATGAGACATAGAAATTTGATCAGTAGAAATAGTATTGACTTTTCACCACAATAGAATCTAGAGATAAACGATAAAAAGGCTGCTTGGCTGATTTGGTGAACTTGAAATAGATTTGACAGTCAATTGGCTAACGATATGCGATATTGACAAGATCTTGTAGATAATTGAAAAATTGTATATTTGGAAATAACCAAAGAGCTTGAGCATCATGTCAAATGAATACAATATACTAAAATCCCAAATTAATTCTCTGGATATTATTTCTAAGTAGCAAATAACACACTGGACAATATTTTTCAATGTTAGTGATATTACAAGACATCGTTTTAGCTTTAATCAGTTATTACTGTTTATTTTCTCCTCTTTTTTAGGGAATAGGTCATTATACATGTAGTAGTGATTAACCCCTAAACTGCTGAACATTTTTCACGATGAAGTAAACTTCTGAAAAACATCGATCACTTTGATCTTTATTTTCCTCATAATTTTTGGTGGTATAATGCCGGAATTTCAACAACTTAAATTTAAGAAGTGTACAATATTCAGGTAATAGCTTTTGCAATTTTTAGTGAATAACCTGTCTTATAAACAATGCTTTGAATATGTAATTAGGGTCCAAATCAAAGTAAAAATAAAAACCCTGTATTTAAGCTCTGTGTGTACAATAATGAGTAAGGAAGAATTTGACCCATGCCTGAATATATCTTTCCATTGTGCAATGCTACTGAAGTTTATAAGAATTCTTTTCAGCCCAGAATGATGAATGGTTGTTGACTACTGGTATCAATGGACATTTCAGAACATTGTCCATGCACAATAGATCTGCAGCCTTTTGTTATGCACACAACATTGTGGTATAGCAGTTTCAAGTTCTGGGCCACTTTTGTGGCCCTTCGCAGTTTATGGGTTAAATGTTTGTACATTCACTTTTCCTGAAATGATGAAACATTTTATGAAATAAATAATATTAATAATGTAGCTCCACTAATAAAATGAATATTGGCATTGTGAATGTGCCTTATCCCTGAACTCTTTACATGTACATATTAATTTCTTTGAAAAAGTAGAATTGGTGTTTGAGCTTGTATTTTATGCCCCAAACAATGGTATTTTACAAAAGTATAGATAATATTGTTTTTCTTGTTTAAGGGTGGATGATCTCTTTGTGCTTACTTGTAGTCTACTTTGTCCAGTATTTACAAAGGTGTCACTCCTATTGTAATGATATAAGATGAAGGTGGATAAGCATATTGATATGAAAATAATTTAGATCCAGTTTTAGAAAAAATTGTCAAAATACAATAATTTGCAAGTGAATCTTTGTATTAAGTTTTAAACAATTCTTATTATTTATTTCTGAAAAAAGAATACTTTGCAACAGGTTTGTCTGAAACGACGATATGCAAACACATAGACAAAGACATTGATGATATTATTGATATACTTGGCCTGATAGAGGCCGTAGGTGTTTATTCCTTTACTTCGAACCCATGCACGCTGCTCAACGGTTAACTGATCAAGTGCGATACTTGGGAACCAGAGAAGGAAAAATAGAACTGTAATGATAATGACAACTTGAGTTGTCTTGTGATCAGACTCTTTATGTGGACGCTTGGCTGAAGGCCTCATCTGAGAGTCTGGCTTTTCACTTGATCTCGTACATGTAGATGTCGCTAGGTTTTTTGAAGGAACATGACAGTTGATGTCTTCAAGATCTACGTCAACTGTATTATCAGACCGTGATTCATCAGCACTTACAGAATTGACAAAGTCTGTTGTGGACAATGTGACATCTGATCTGCTCCCACCGACTGAACCACTGAGTACGTTGCCATTTTTTAACTGCTTGCGAATAACCTGATGAGCACGAATGAATTTGTAAATGCGGAGATATAAAATGGTGATAGTAAGCGCAGAAACAACAAATATTGTGGCTTGAGATTTGGCATAAATGTCACGTCCCCAGGAAATGTTGCCATAAACCTTGCAACCATATTTTCCACCTCCAATATGAAGAGATGATGTTATAAAGAAGAAGGGAACATGAAGAAGAAAGGCGAAGATAGTGCAGCTGATACAAACCAAGACTGCTTTGCACGGTCCAAGCCTCCTATCAAACGGCTTGCACACCGCCTGGTAGCGGTAGACTGCAGTGGAGATGGTTAAGAACAGTCCCGCATAGAGTGCTGATCTTCCTCCAATTACCTCTACCATGCAGGCCCACGGGTGTTCACTCTGGTAGAAAACTATCAACACTTTTGTTCCACTGACAAGACTTGCTATCAAATCGACTACAGCAAGTGCAATGAAGGTAACATCCGTGGAATTCTTGATGCCTTGTTTCAGAAAGACGCCGATGATGGTCATGTTTCCAGGAATACCTATAGCTAGAGCCACAGACCCTATAACTAGGCGAGTAATTTCAAATCCAGAAAACATTGTGAAAGATGATAAGATACAGATGTTAAAGAAACTCTAATGCAGATCCTTGACGCCTCTGATTGAGATTAAAACAAATTGTTGAAAAACCATCACTTATATAGAAATTAATTGATATTTTGGAAAGCAAGGTCTTTTATTCTATTCCAGTTTATTTGAAATAGTCACATTTTATAGTTAATAATCAATCGCGATAATTGAGCTTTATTAGTTATTGCCCTCGCAAAGTAGTTTTTTCCTTTAGGAATGGTGAAATTATGAAAAAAATGCAAATAATGGATGCCTCATGAAGCGCTATTGCAGACACACTTGATTTAATTCATTTCACTCTTGTTACTTAACAAACTGAACGAATACATTTAAGCAGAAAAGGAACAAAATTCTTTCTTGTATCTGGAGGCAGAAAATTATTGCTATTGATTGACCTTTTCACCGAGAAATATAAAGGATTGAAAGTATGCTCAGAATAGCGATGTAAAGCCAATATGAACAAAATTTAATTTGTGAAGTTACCATGAACAGAAATCTGATCTACAGCTTAAATTGAAACAGTTTATCATTTGATGAATATCCAAATGAAAATGATATGCACAACTGTAAAAAAAAAAAAAAATTACTTTTGCCATGGCCCCAAGGTCTTTCTATACCTAAAACTTTTAAATGAAATATTTGAAAGTGACATTAAAAGAGAAATCCTTTTTTGGAATAATTCATTCTTCATAACTGAAACAAATTGATAACTGCGTGAAAGAAGATACTGCTCAAATGATTACCTCCTAAACATTGGACTCCTTAGCCTCAAACCATCTACAATTCTCCTTTGAGAGGTATAAAATCAAAGGATGACTTTATAATTTCAATTTTTCTAGATGATCTCAA
>BQKZ01005938.1:36027-48258 GCA_036244855.1 Temnopleurus reevesii | reverse complement strand
ATGATCAAATTGAAAGAATAGACTCTCAACTGTCAAGCAATCAGACATTCAAAATAAAGGAAGAGAAGTTTGATGATGAAGGTGATGATCAAATTGACAGAATAGACTCTCAACTGTCAAACAATCAGACATTCAAGATAAAGGAAGAGAAGTTTGATGATGAAGGTGAGGATCAAATTAAAGCAATAAAATCACAACAGTCAGACAACAAGAAACACGCTGTAAAGGAAGAACTCTTTGAAGATGATGGCTGTGATGATCACACTGGGGGAAAAGCTTTGCATTCTTTTGAAAATGATCAGACTCCCAACTCTGTAAAAGAACTATGCAGGGATGATTGTACTGAGGAGGATGGATATCAAATATTTTTCTTAAAAGAAGAGAATGAAACTGATTTGCCGATGAGTTCACAATCAAAGGAGGAAGGTTAGTATGATAGTGTGCCCATACATGATGTGAATGATTATTATTTGTTCATGCTTACTTAAAAACCTTTCATCAGTGGATAAGCACAAATTTAGGTTGAAATACTAACCTTTTAAATCAGCCTTATATATTGAAGCTTTATGCATCTTTGATTTTTATATAATTTCTGGAAACTGACAATATTTATATTCAGATTGATGTGCTAAGAGTCTGCTTATTTTTTTATAAGAGCAAAAATACAAAAAAGTCACCTCAGTGCAAACAGGTATTAGAAGTGGAATTTTCCTCTCTCAAAAAAAAAGAAGAAAAAAAGAGAATACTTTATCTCAAAACATTGTAGAATGGATCCCTGTGACCTGAATGTTTAGTTCTGTCGCTTATTTGGTCCACTTTTATTTTTTATAAATTAAAGAAAATATAAGGTCAATGAAGACCTTGAGTAAATAGTGGGTAAACTAATCTCCCGGTTGAAGCAGGGCAATTCTACAACGGGAAAAAATCAAGATTTTTTTCTCACAAAGTGTCTCTAAATTTGCTCTGAGACAGTATATGATCGGTAATTTGCTCGGTAATTATGTTGTCTTCATTTTTTATACTTCGGAGCCCTCTGTATGGGTAATGTAAATATATCTTCCTTCCCATATGCTAGCACTTTACTTTATAAATACTACATTTTAAGACTTTGACAAAGCTCTAAGTTTCTGTCATTGAGCTATAACAGACAAAAATGTAGCTCAAAATGGCATGTAATTCCGTTACCGCCCATGTGGAATTGCCCAGCAACATAATTAGTGAAGACATTTTTAAAACTTATATTGCATAGAACGGGTTAGGGGATTTACCACTTTTGTGAGATGCTGGGAGATTCAGATTACTTTTGCCACTTACTTACTCAAGGTCATCGCGTGTCCTTGGAAATACCCTCAGGTTTTGGAGGAAACGGGCTTCTACAGAAGCCCAAATTATGATGCTGCCACAAATGAGGTTGGATGTTTTTTCCCTCTAGATTACAATTTTTTTTGTTCTCAAATTCAAGAACAAAATTCATAATCAAAATGAGAAAATAATGGTCTTTCCTCAATACATTATATCAAAGGCCAAAAATTACTGTGGACAGTTTAATTAGTGTTTGAAGTAGAAAGTGCAACCAAATATCCTGATACCCAACAACACAGGAGAGGGTTAAAAATGGGTCTGCCCCAGAGAAATTTTGCTTTGATTAAAAGAAGAAAAACCAAACAAACAGATCAGAAAGTGTTTGAAGGTAATCCAACAAGAATTAATGATCATATGAAAGTGGTTTCCATAATTCACTGTACATCATATGTCATAACATACATGTGACTTTTGGTCGCATATGCCATGATGTAGGTCATGCATAATTTCCTGTCACTAAAGGCCCGCGCACACCAAACACGGCACGGCATCACGGCACGGTTTTTACGCGCTGTGATTGGCCAATTGTTACAAATTTTGTGCGCGGAGGAGCGCGCTGACCAATAACAACCAAGATAGCGCGCAAAAACCACGCCGTTATGCCGTGCAGTGTTTGGTGTGCTGGAGCCTTTAACTTATTCCTGTTTCATCCACTAATGTTCATTTCTTTCATTCTTAAAAAAGATAGAATGAATACATTTTTGTACCCATGTCTCTATCGATGAAAACAACCTTTTATTTTCACATTGAACATCGAAAAGGATGGGTTTTAAACAATATACATGTACTAAACTGCTTCCAAGAAGTGCATGACATACATCCAAAGTTGCCAATTGACATGACAGACAACTTAGTTATAACTTTCAAATATTAAAACCTCTTTTGATCTGGTAATCTGATTTTTCTGCTAATCAATACAAATTTGTTCTTGATTTTGGAAACCCAATCTTCTAGGTTTTTTAAGCGTATAGGAATACAAAGAGTATTGTCAGGCTTCCATAGCCAGAAATGACGATTCGAAAAAGTTAATATGATGTGGTTTCCCTGTATCCTGATACTTGTTCAAATCCTCACATTTATGAAATCACATTTACCTTTTTTCACTAGAAAATTGATAATGATAAAAAATAATTCAGAAAATGATCATGTTTTGTGGAAGTGGAGTGGCTCAACTACACAAGAGTTTCCTCTATGTTGCATCCTTTGCCAAATTCAGGCCCAGGCACAACCAACAGGAGACGGTACCACGCCACGGTATTTATGCGATATCTTCCCTGTGATTTGCCAATTTTTGAAAAGCCTTTATGCACAGAGGCGCGCTGTCAAAGAACAAGCAGGACACTGTGCTATTATGCTGTGCCTTGTTTGGTGTGCTTGGGCCTTAACCTTAATGCTAATTCATGTACATGTGGAACTTTTTGACGTCTTTCCTTTTTCCTGCAGATGTTAGAGCTATGCTGCTAGATGTTCCTGATCAACATACCAATTCCATTAAACACATTTCAGGTGAAGGAATGTATAGGCATGAACAGACACCAAAATCTATAACTGGGACTGAACATGATTCAAGTGAACATCAGAGTGCTCCAAGTGAGATTGCAAGCAGAGGCTTCTCACAAAAGGGACAACTTACTGGACAAACTAGACAACATGAATGCAGTGTATGTCATAAGAGATTCTCACAGAAGTATCTTCTTATGAGGCATTTGAGAATTCACACAGGAGAAAAATCCTATGCATGCGCTGTGTGTAACAATTGTTTCTCATATAAGGCACATCTTACAAGGCATATGAGAATTCACCAAGAAGAGAAACCATATGAATGTGATGTGTGTAACAAAGGTTTCTCACAAAAGGAGAATCTCAAATCACATATGAGAATCCACACAGGAGAAAGACCCTATGAATGCACTGTGTGTAACAAAGGTTTTTCACGGAAGAATGGACTTTCCAGACATTTGAGAATTCACAAAGAAGAGAAACCCTATGAATGCGCTATGTGTAACAGAGATTTCTCACGAAAGGGACATCTCATAATACATATGAGGATCCACACTGGAGAAAAACCATATGAATGCACTGTGTGTAACAAAGGTTTCCCACAAAAGAGCAATCTCACAAAACATATGAGAATCCACACTGGAGAAAAACCATATGAATGCACTGTGTGTAACAAAGGTTTCTCACGAAAAGAAAATCTCACAAGGCATATGAGAATCCACACTGGAGAAAAACCATATGAATGCACTGTGTGTAAAAGAGGTTTCTCACGTAAGGGAGATCTCACAGAACATATGAGAATCCACACAGGAGAAAGACCCTATGAATGCACTGTGTGTAACAAAGGTTTCACACGAAAGGAGCATCTCACAAAACATATGAGAATCCACACTGGGGAAAAACCATATGAATGCACTGTGTGTAAAAGAGGTTTCTCAGAAAAGGGAGATCTCACAGAACATATGAGAATCCACACAGGAGAAAGACCCTATGAATGCACTGTGTGTAACAAAGGTTTCACACGAAAGGAGCATCTCACAAAACATATGAGAATCCACACTGGGGAAAAACCATATGAATGCACTGTGTGTAAAAGAGGTTTCTCAGAAAAGGGAAATCTCACAGAACATATGAGAATCCACACAGGAGAAAGACCCTATGAATGCACTGTGTGTAGCAAAGGTTTCTCACAAAAGGGACATCTCACAAACCATTTGAGAATCCACACTGGAGAAAAACCCTATGAATGCACTGTGTGTAAAAGAAGTTTCTCAGAAAAAGGAAATCTCAAAGATCATATGAGCATCCACACTGGTGAAAGACCCTATGAATGCACTGTGTGTAGCAAAGGTTTCTCACAAAAGGGACATCTCACAAAACATTTGAGAATCCACACTGGAGAAAAACCCTATGAATGCTCTGTGTGTAAAAGAGGTTTCTCAGAAAAAGGAAATCTCAAAGAACATATGAGAATCCACACTGGAGAAAGACCCTATGAATGCACTGTGTGTAGCAAACGTTTTTCAGCAAAGCACACACTTTCCAGACATATGAGAATCCACACTGGAAAAAAAACCTTATGAATGCACTGTGTGCAGCAATAGTTTTTCACAGAAGAGTGCACTTTACAAACATATGAGAATTCACCCTATGAATGTTGCACACGGAAGGGACATCCCACAGAACATATGAGAATCCACACTGGAGAAAAAAAATAAAAATGCAAAATGTGTAACAAAGGCTTTTTTTTTTTTTTTTACAATAGGAAGATCTTACAAGCCATATGTGAATTCACCAAGAATAGAAACCCTATGAGTATGTAACAGAGATTTCTCACAAACAGAGCATCTCAAATCACATATGAGAATTCATGAGAAAGATCGTATGAATGCACTGTTTGTAACAAAGGATTCTCACAAAAGGGAGATCTTAAAAAAGCATATGAGAATCCACACTTGAGAAAGACCACATGAATGTCCTTTGTGTAGCAAACGTTTTCCACGGAAGCATGTACTTTCCAGACATTTGACAATCCACACAGGAGAATGACCCTATGAGTGTGATGTGTATAGAAAGAGTTTCTCACGAAAGGGGCGTGTCACAGCACATATGAGAATTCACACAGGACAAAGACCCTCTGAATGTGATGTGGTTTCTGAGGAAAGGGAGGTTTTACACAACATATGAGGATTCACATGGGGGAAAATGAATGTACTGTACGTCAAAAATCTATTGTAAGGGAATAACATCCCAAAGAGCATATATTACCCGCTTAGAATGGTCTGCGCCAGAAAAATCCTGCTTTGATTAAAGGCAGAAAAATCAGACGAACAGATCAAAAAGTTTCTGTTATAATGAAACAGTTGTTTGTCCTGCAAATTGGCAATGTTGTGTCACTTGATATGGCGTATTGCATGCACTTCTCTGCAAGAAGTTTATTATACCTTATCGTTTAAAGAATTCCCCCTTTTCAATGCTTAACGCAAAAAGAACATTTTTTGTCATTGATATATATACATGGGAACTGATACAATTTTTAATTTAACCTTGTAAAAATTGAACAAAAATAGCATTTATGGAGTAAAATGGATTCTTAAAAACAATAAGTTATGTTAAGCTCATCCAGGAGGTGCATGACATACGTCATCACACGTGACCACTGGCTAAGTGTTATGAGGAATGCTGTACAGTAATTTATGAAAACCACCATTCAATAATCAATAAGGGCTTGCCACAGCTCAGCGGTAGAGCACTGGGCTAGTAATCCAGAGGTCTCAAGGTCGAATCCCGATGGAACCCTAATTTCTTTGCTCAATTTTCATATTCTAATATTTCCTGGGCGGTGTTTAACCAAGATAAGAAAGACTTTAAGAATGACTTTACGCAAGACTGGTATCCGATCTTGAGCTAAATGTACGTAATATTATCAATCACTACGCACAAGAAGGGATACCAGTCGACTACCACATAATCGTAATCTGTGCCAAATTTTAGCCGGATCCATCAAATATTGTGGAAGTTCTCGAGGGGGGGGGGGGGGCCTTGGGCCACAGAGACATCAAAATAGCTTGGGCTTTTTAGGGTTAAAGTCTTTTTTATCTTGGAGAAACACCACTCTGATCAGTTTTTCTCATTCTTTAAATTGATTATATATATGCAGCACTTCGCCTTGATCGCACATATTGATTTACCTTTTCATAGCACTACATCCAATTAAATGTATTGTAATATTTTATTGCATTGTAATTAATACATGTAGTCATAATTTGTACTTAATTGTTAGTTTGATATGATTTTTTTAAGAGACTTATCTAAATTTAGTACATAGGTCTGTGTATTGCAAGTTGTGTAAAATAATTGTTAACCATTTAGAGATTTTTAAGATAAAATTTAGTGCTACATGGTATCAAGCATGTGTTATTGTTATTATTATTAATATTACTATTATTATTATTATTATTATTATTATTATTATTATTACTGTATATAGCTAAGACCATTTCATCAAATTAGCCCGTATGTGCTCCTGGAATTTTGAAAGAGACGTAAAAAAATATTATTTTACTTAGATTACTTGTTTGGGTTCATTGAAGTCAATTAAATTTTACACATCACTGTGTCTGGTACAGTCCAACCTCTTTATAAAGAGCACCGATACAACGATATGTTGTTCTACCAAGGTAGTTTTGGGGGTCTTATCTCTTTGTATTTTATTGTATTTTGGCCCTGATTTAACAAGGGTTCGATTTAAAGAGATAATTTTTTCTGGTCCCAAAACCCTCGCTATAACGAGGTTTGACTAACACAATATAAACTATTTTCGAAAAATTAAGTCGAACGCAAATTCTATGCTCCTTTGTAATGCTGTTGAAATCGGAACCGCCTTGTCATTGTTGTGTCCGCACAGTTGTATAGACAGCTTACGGATCTCTTGTCTGCGTTTGACTCAACTTTTCAAAAATAGTTTATATTGTGTTGACTGTATTTGTATTCATAAAGAATGTACAGTTGTTTTCATTTCGCTCTGGCTTCTGTTATAATTGTATTCATGATCATGNAACATATGAGAATCCACACAGGACAAAGACCCTATGAATGCACTGTGTGTAACAAAGGTTTCTCACGAAAGGGATATCTCACAGAACATATGAGGATCCACACTGGAGAAAAACCATATGAATGCACTGTGTGTAACAAATGTTTCTCACGAAAGGGAAATCTCACAGAACATATGAGAATCCATTCAGGACAAAAACCTACAATACACTGGGTGTGGCAAATGTTTAACACAGAAGAAAAGACTTTCAACACATATTAGAATCCACACTGGACAAAGACCCTATGAATGCACTGTGTGTAACAAAGTTTTCTCACAAAAGGGAAAAGTCACAGTACATATGAAAAATACACACTAGAGAAAAACCTTATGAATCCACTGTGCGTAGCTAACATTTTTCACAGAAGCAGGTACTTTCCATGCATATGGGAATTCACACAGGACAAAGACTCTATGAGTGTGATGTGTTTTCACACGACAGGGAGTTCTCATAAAACTTATGAGGAACCACACTGGAGAAAAATCCCAATGAATGTTCTGTCCTTTTAAAAGCATTTGAAAGGAAACATCTCACAAAGCATATATAATCCACATTGTATGATGTTAACACCCAAAACATAGTCTGCACAAATGATTGTCAAATTAAAGTAATCCTGTCATTATATATTAGAATCATACCAAGGGATATGATGTTTGGCTACATTTTACAAAGCAGACTTTTCTCTTTACAGTAGAACCCACCTCTGGAATTATCATGTTATTGTTGAATGAAGAAAAATCAGATGAACAGAGTGAAATATGAGTAAAGTCAGATTATCTGTTTAAAAGTTATAGACTTTTTTATTCTCTATGGTATTGTGGTCCATACCGGTGATGCAATAAGTGGCATTTTATGTCGGACAACTCATTCCTTCTGCATAAAAAATTGTACATTTCCTTAATTTTTCGGACATGTTGATAACTTTTTTTTGCTTGGCTATTGCTTATCTTTGCCGATTTCTCATGTATTTTGGAATAAATCTTGTTAAGCATTCAAATTTGTTATCAGTCCATTTAAATCACAAATGTTTCCTTTTGAACAAAGTGTATTCTTGCTCTAACATAGGTAGGTGCATTAAAGTTCAAGAAATGGGCCACTTGGCCTCTCTCTGCTCTACTACAAGGCCTTTGTATATGAATGCCCTTTTGTGGGACTTAGTGGGACACTGTTGTGTTACCTTATTTTGATCAATACTGTAGATCCCAAATTGATGTATGTGAAATTCATCCTGGTAGGTAATTTGATATCTTTCTGTTTATAATTATCATAAGTTGTAAATTCAAGCCTAGATAGGAATGTTAGCCCAATTAGAATGTCTTGCATTAAAACATAATGAAATCATTCTTTTTTACATATAAGGGATGTCTATCATTGTATGCTGTCTCCAGCACAACACATCGAATTATGAACTTGTAGTTTCTTCTATTTTTCCTATGACATTCTTATACATGTATAATCTTGTTGTATATTTTTGTGTATTTCTCATCTTCCTCTGGCCAATTGCATGAAACAGTCTCAGCTGTCCTCTCCTTGTTCAGTTGTATTCAACAAATATAACCCCTTAATGTAGACATAATGAAAAATGATACATCTAGTCTATGTAAAGAGAGTGTCACAAGAAGTTAGGACATGTTCTCAAAAACAGGATGTTCCACTACCTATAGATAAAAAAAAACACATGCATTTTGCAATTTAAATATGTATAAGCATGTAAACTATATTTAGGGCCATCTCTTTCGCACATAATGATTTACCTTTTCATAGCACTACATCCAAGTAAGTGTATTGTAATATTTTATTGCATTTAAGTTATAGTGATAATTTTTCTATTCTTAATTTCTTTTGTACGTCATTGTTAGTTTGATATAATTTTCTAAGAGTATCTTAATTAAGTATATTGTTTTGTTTATTATAACTTGTGTAAAATAATTACTTGTATTAAGTTTTTTTTAATGATATTATGTTATTATTATTATTATTATTATTATTATTACATGTATTATTATTTTATATAGCCAAGACCATTTCATGTAATTAGTCTGTATGTGCTCTTGGGATTTTTGAAAGAAATGTTAAAAAGATTATTTTGATGACATTACTTCTTTGGGTTCATTGATTAGAAGTCAATTAAATTTTACATATCACTGTATCTGGTATTTGTATTGTAATTCTTTTCATTCACCCTGGCTTCTGTTATAATTTTAAACATGGTCATGAGAACGGAAATTTTAATTTGAAAAGGAATTCATATAGTTGCCATCATTTGTGTTTACACCTTATGTGTATCCCCCCACCCCCTCCACCAAAATGATCGTTAAACTATCAGCTTTCTTAATTTTCAACGACACGTTTATTTTCTACTATATGATTACAGAGTTGATACTGAGATACTTTAATTGTATCTCAGATTGGAAATACATTGGAGAAGAAAATAAATTAGTGAGGAATTCAAGAAATGTTATTGTGTAACTAGATGTTTCCAGTGAGAAAATTTGAAGTCAAATGACACTACCCAGTAGAGATACATGTAGAGAAAATAGCAGGATGAAAAGGGTAACAGAGATGAGAGATAATGATGAGGGAGAGACGGGGTGTGTGTGAGCGTGTGAGAGAGATGAGGGACATGGAATTATTAATTATTAATGGTGGAGAATGTGTGTGTGTGCGTGTGTGCTTTAAGGGAGAGATCAGAGAGAGATGGGGACATGGAATGATTAATGGTGGTGAAAATGTGTGTGTGAGTGTGTGTGTGTTAGTATGAGGGAGGGATAAGAGAGAGATGAGGGGCATGGAATGATTAATGGTGGTGAAAATGTGTGTGTATGTGTGTGTGTGTGTGTGTGTGTGTGAATGTGAGGGAGAGATAAGAGAGAGATGAGGGACATGGAATTATTCATGGTGGAGAATGTGTGTGTGTGTGTGTGTGTGCGTATTTGTGAGTGTGAGGGAGAGATATGAGGGACATGGAATTATTAATGGTTGAGAATATGTGTGTGTGTGCGTGTGCGTGCATGTGTGCTTTAAGGGAGAGATCAGAGAGAGATGGGGGACATGGAATGATTAATGGTGGTGAAAATGTGTGTGTGTGCGTGTGTGCTTTAAGGGAGAGATNGAAAATAGTGAGGAATACAAGAAATGTTATTGTGTAACTAGACGTTTCCTTTGAGAAAAGTTGAAGTCAAATGACACTATCCAGTAGAGATAGAGAGAGTAGCAGGATGAAAGGGTAACAGAGATGAGAGAGAGATGGGGTGTGTGTGCGTGTATGTGTGTGTGCGAGTTTGAGAGAGAGAGATAAGAGAGAGATGGGGACATGGAATGATTAATGGGGGTGAAAATGTGTGTATGGGTGTGTGTGTGTGTATGAGTGCGAGAGAGATAAAGAGAGTTGGGAACATGGAGTGACTAATGGTGGTGAAAGTGTGTGTATGTGTGTGTGTGTGCGTGTGTGAGAGAGAGATAAGACAGAGATGAGGGACATTGAATTATTAATGGTGGAGAATGTGTGTGAGTGTGAGAGAGAGATAAGAGAGAGAAAAGGGGGACATGGAATTATTAATGGTGGAGAATGTGTGTGTGTGTGTGTGTGAGTGAGAGAGAGCGAGAGAGAGATGGGGGTGACAAGGAGACGGGAGATATTTTGGAGAGAGGAGGTAGTGTTGACAGGGGCGGAGTTAATAGAAATATTTTGGGGACAGAGTGAGAGACGGTTGGAAGAGATAGAGAGTGAGTATGGGGAAGGAGAGGGTATTTTAGGCTAATGTTATAATGAGGGCTCGTTATATCCGTGCTCTTTATAACGAGGTCTGACTGTATTAAGGCCCGGGCACACCAAACACGGCACGGCGCACGGCACGGTAACGGAACGGCACAACGGAACGGTAACGGCACGGCAGTCAGGACGGTAAACGGTCCGGTGGACGGTTGCCGTTATGCGCACGCATCACGGCGCGCATTTTCAATGTAGCCATAGAAACTAAGACATCCCTCCTCGGAGCACATGAAAATGGCGGCAGAAGACGAGGCCCTGGTGTTTGCAGCCTACTACCTTTTAGATCTACAGCCGAGGACATGGGTTCACGATGTTAATAAGAGACGGGATGAACTCGGCGAATTCGCTCACCTAATACAAGAGCTAAAGTCACATGAAGATATATTTTTTGGATACTTCCGAATGGGGCCGGTGCAATTTCAGGACCTTCTGGGGTTGATCGGAAGTAAGATAAAGAAAAAAACAACCAACTACCGGACCCCCATTTCACCAGAGCAGAGATTGGCAATCTGCCTCAGGTATGGTATATTTTGTTTCATTTTGCTTCATTTTGCTATCTAATTTAGCATGGGAGGGGGCATCCGGACGCATAACAACTAACATGCAGTTACATTGCTTGAAGGAATTCATATTTTTTAATCTAGATATTTCACCCGGCCAACCCAACAAACATATTGGTATGGCCAAAGTATCGTAAATTACCGAGAGTTGGCAAGACACAATAGAGAAAGATAAAGAGGGAGTATCGATAAGACCGAATGATAGGAATAGAAAGAGAGAAAGAAATGATAATGAAAGGAGATGTGAGAGAAAATAGGAAAAAGCTTGAATAGGCTTTGGCTCAAGTGTTGGTTGCAATAATTGCCATGCTTCCAGCCCTGCACCCAATCATAGTGTGACGAATGAATATCGTCAACATAATTGTTCATATCAAAATTCTTGCTAAATTGAAGGGAAATCTCGGGCCCGTAGTCTGATATCAGGTTTAACTAAAACGAAAGTTTAAATATGTGGAACCAAAAGTGGCTTGAATATATAACAGTTGGTATTTAATTTACCAGCACATTTGGCAATCAAAGTATTAAAAACTGTCTTGGAATAAAAACTTAAATATTTTTCTTCATTATTACGGCATGGGAGAAGAGAGCAGTTGACATAAGAATTATTTAGTTTAAATAACGTTTTGGCACTTTGGGCTACCCATAGTTAAACCACAGATTTAGACTCTCGTTTAAGTTAAACCTGATATCAGAATACGGGCCTCGGAATTTTATTTCATATCATGTCCGAACAACAAGAACTCGAACTCCCTGTATTTACCACTCACTTTTTTTGCCATGTTTACCAAAATCTCTCTCTTGCTTATTATACACACATGCAAAACCAACCATAATACGGACAGACACACACACACACACACACACAAGCAACAAACTCCACAAGGAGATACAAACAGACAAACATGCATACACACACACACACACACACATACACACACAC
>BQKZ01005936.1:0-23445 GCA_036244855.1 Temnopleurus reevesii | reverse complement strand
GTATTTTAGTTTCCTTGTAATGTATCCACATTTTGTCATAATGGATACTTGAATGTAATCATAAAGGTACCCAGTTAAAAATGTTTAAATACACAGGGAAAAATTATCCTGGTATTGTATTGCACTTTGCAATGCATTTTTTTATTTTAGCAGGATTGCTACACAAAGTATATTTTGTTTAGCAACTTTTTCACATAGAAATGTACAGTGAAAGATTAAAAATATTTCCTCAATGTCTGAAACTGCAAATCAAATATGAAATATGAAATTACTCCCTGTACAGATAAATTTATGCAAAAATTCAGTCTGACAAAAATTGTAGACATTTACAATACATTTCAAAAGTTATTCAAAGCTCATAATGAATAAATTTTTCATATATTATCATTACACTATTTCAAAGCAGGCTAAAAAAAAATATTAACTTTCATTACTTTTTTTGTCACTTCAGTCCGAGGTTGAAGTGTCAGAGGAGAAACCAAAGTCCAGAAAGGGAAGAGGACGCAAACAGAAGGCTAAAAAAGAAGTCATCAAGGAATCTCCATTGAAGGAGACTGTGAATGCCGGTGGTGATACTAGTTTTGGTACTGGTCCAGAGTCTGCTTCAGAAAACCAGGTAAGCAGCTCAACATTTGAAAAACAATCATTGCTCTTAACTTGGCAGGGTTTGCTATCTTTTCAAGATCAACAATTACTGGAATGAGGTCTGCAGTACACCCTATTATTTGTGGAAATAGAAGGGAAAATATTTTAAAAGATTTAGATTGACAATTAAAATTTTATTTTAATATGACTTCTAGAGTTGATTTTTTTTTAAGGTAAACAAGAGAATAATATGCTTTTGTGTCTTGCCTGAATGAATGAAAATTCTAGAGCAAATCGTGCTTCATAAGAACTCAAAAGAATAAGTCACCAGGTGCCATATTTGAGATAAGCATTAAATGTTGACATTCTTTTTGTCCAAAGCTCTCTCGAATAAGACAAGAGTGTTTTGTTTTCATACTCATTGAAACTGTTTTTTATTTCCACACAGACATCTAGTGCAACAGAAGATGAAAAAATGTCTCCCGCTGTCAAAAAATCAAAAGCAAAGGGAAAAGGAAGAGGACGGGCCAAGCGAGGGAGACAGACTAAGGAAGAAACGGTGGAAGCACCAGAACCAGTGGTACGATAAGATATTTCTATCTACATCTTGTTATTTTATTTTGCATAGCTTTTTTTTCTTTCTAATTTTTTTTCAGAAGTAGTGTGATTAAAACAGATTCCATATAACATTATGTCGACTTATGTGCTTTAAGCCCTGGTCACATAGGGCCCCGGAAGCAACACGATTCAGCACGACTCTTTGTTCGGAGGCAGTTAACTGTGAATTAACCAAGAGTCGTGTTGAATCGTGTTGCTTCTGGGACCCTATGTGACCAGGGGTTTACCATTGGCTCGTCTGCATTTTTAAGGAGGGTAAGGTGTTTGAAAGTTGCAGTTGATCACAAGTTGTAGTTGATAGAAACAAACCAATCAAAATCATTGTTTTGTGCACATACTGTGTGCATTACAGTAAGAAATTGATATGCAGGTTGATTTGCAACTATGTAGCAACACCCCCAAAGTCCATAACTAGGAATGGGTATTATTTTTCTGGAAAAATCCATCTAGTTTTGAATATACAAATTTGATACCATATTGTTCTTCTTCAAACAACATTATGCATGAAGAAAAAATTCCTTCAGTCAGAACTGGAAGCTATTGTGGATCTTTTCTTTGATGTGAAAATTTGACATCATAAAATTATGGAGCAATTTGTATGAAATTTGATGCTCCAATAGCCTTGAATTCAAATTTGTAATCAAGAAATTTGCTACAAGTTAAAAAAAGAAAGCAGTGTCTTCATCCTCTGATCTATAATCTCTACAATGATTTGTAAGAATATGAACGAGAACTGTCTGATGAAATCTTACACTTAAATAATTAAGATTGTCAATAACAAATTAATATAGTAATCTTTAGGGCTTGCTAATATATTCAGCCCCACTGTTGCATTTAAATCATATTTAAGCTAATATATTGTACTGTCAACTTGATTTATAAGATTCTTTTGTTTCCTTTACAGAGTGCTCCTGTTGCAGAAATTAGCCCTCCTGCAAACACTGGACGACGGTCTCGTAGTCTCCAAAGAACACCAGTGGTAACTGTACCAACACCACCTAATTCAGGATCGAGGTAACAATTTGTACATTTATTTATTTTGGCTTGTTTATTTTATTCAAGAAGGAAGTAAAATTCAATAAAAATACAAATTTATTTACCTGTGTATTTATGTTAATTCAATTATTAATTTGTATAATTTTTTATTTCTATTTGATTTTTACATTAAAGGCTCAGCTACTTTCAGTCTTTCATGTATGGGATTTTGTGCATTCTATCATTCTATCCTCATTTCTCTTCCTAATGTCCCACATCAAATTTCTTTTCACAGGAAAATCAAGAAAGCAATCAGAAGAGCCACCCATACGCCGCAACCCGCTGTCCTCGCTCAGCAATCTCCAGGTGTACCAACTCCCAAAACCGATGCACCTTCCTCCAACAAACGATCCTCCAGAAGTGCCAGCAAAGCACCCCTTGTGGCAACCCCAAAGACCACACCCGCTGTCAAGAAAACACCGGTGGAAGCTAAGACGAGAGGTTCCACGGGTAAGAGGTCAGCCAGTGGGTCTGCAGGAGGCAAGGCCAAGAAGGTCCGAAGAGGAACATTCGACAAGTCACCAGAGAAGGTGGTTGAGGCTCCAAAGAGTAATAGATCGCTCAAGGATGAAATAATGGCAGATATTGAACGAAAGGTCCAGGTTCAAGTTGCTAGTAAGTACATGTATCTAGTAAGTAATGTGTATACATTCCGTGCAAAGCCTGTCCCCTATCTACCAATATCCAGCAACCCCAGCGAATGTTTTCATGATGACTAGGATATTGTATCATTGAGATATGCTGCAGCATACCAAAGTATTCAAAATGCCCAAATCCCTTGATTGGCCTTCAATATGCTTTCTGCTGCATAAGATTGAATGGATGTTGTTTGTAGGTATCTTCTGTCAAACTGCACTATTGGAGACCCTTAATTTTTGTATTAGATGAAGGAAAAATTTGTGAGCTTTACTCATTTATTATTATTATTTATTATTATTTATTCGGCAAATTCACAACAAAACAATTATAGTTACAGTTATTGTGTTGATCTATGTGTGTAGACTTGCTCTTTGAATGTCTGTGTACAGACATGAACACATTTTTATTTTCACGTTTTGCAAGATTATAGCACATAAGTCTATTGAATAAATGGACATTTTACCAAATACATTATCGCGAAATTCATGAAAATAACACCCCAGCGAAAATTTCAGCTCATACAATATGTTATTACATTATAAAATATCAGTCATGCTGAATCATAAAATTCATGCACTTTGTCCTATCCACAGAATCCAAGACCTCTATCCCAACAAAAGTTCCGGCAGCTAAGAAGACCCCCGGCCAGAAGAACTGGTCCAAGACCCACCACGGAGCGCTAGACAAGATGGAGTCAATTGATGCATACCTGGAGAGAAAACAGAAGAGGGCGGAGGCTCTCTCTGCCACCNTACTATTCAATGGCAAACGGCTTTCTTAGCAAATCTATTCATTTTTCTCACCTGTACACTGTCAATGCAACGATTTTTATGTAAGGGATATAATACCATTTATTTGTGACCTTTAATGTGATATAGGGGATGTTGCTTCTAAGTTGCAAATAAATGATCGCAATTTGAATTGCTAATCAATTACAAATTTTAACGTGAACTTTCATTTGCACATTTTGAATGGTGTGTTCTGATCAATTGAAACTTTCAAACCACACCCCCCTCATGAGACTTTTGTACCCCTGAGTTTATTTTTTTGAGAATTGGTAATATATTTGTATTTAGAAGAATCAGCATTCTTCCATTATTGAGTAATTGAGAAACGTTTATGTGGTGAAAGAGAAATAATGATGATGGCTTGTGTTATATTCATTTGATAACCCAAACTCTATTACAAAAGTAAAAGAAGGAAGAACCAACACTCTTTGAAAATATAAATCCTTTGTATACTGGGGCATAATTCTAAAAAAGAAGCTAAACTTAGTGTAAGTTGAGAAGTTATCTAATTAGTTGCAAATTAATCTTCATTAGAATCAATAGAAATGGCTTTCTCCCCATCACTTCAGTTTGTTGCCATGAAGCAAACTTTCCCCGAACATAAAGGGAAACACAATTTTCAGAACACAAGTTCCAGTTAAGTATGCACATGCAGTGAGCTCCGAATGGTAGCCATGCTATAGCCGGGTAATAATGTTCTTATGAATGCGCTTAGAAACACTTTGTATTAAGTTTTATATAAATTTGACATAATTTGTTATACTATGTAAATGTTGTGTATTATTATTTTATCATTTTTTATAGATTCCCATGCTATCCAAATCCTCATTGAAAGCCAAAGCTGCATTTACCTTTGCATCACCGAAGCCCGGCCCCAAACAGCCAAAGACGCTTAACTTTGCCTCTCCGAAAGTCTCGAAAGCAGCCACGACAACCAACCCCAAGTCAGCAAAATCTGTCTCGTTCCGAGTCTCCAAACTCAAGACACCCAAGAAGGTAGGCTTTCAACTTTGCAACCTTTTTTGTTGCATACAATTTTCTTCTGACAATGATATTTGTATAAGTAAGGGACCCCATTTGAGCAAGTTGTTTCTGAGTTATTATTCTTTAGATTAGCCATCTATTTCATGCTGCAATCATACATTTAAAAAAAAAAACCAGATGTCATTCAACATTCATGGAATGAATATACTAAACATGTTCCTTGGAACAAGATACTTGGTACCATCTGTTTTGTTTAACCTAAATTAAGCTTTTCAGCATCTAAATATTTTGATAAGATACCACTCTTAATCATCTAGTAACAATCTATCTGATAGGTATGACTCTTTTGGAATCCTTGATGTAATCAGAAGTGATTACAACCTCATTATTTAGTGCATTTGACAAGATTAGCATCATTTTGAAGAAAAAAAAGGAAATCATCTTCTCTATCAAAGTATTTGCTGGAAAAAATGGACAGACATACCAGATATAATTTGTGGTATTACTCATGACATTATCATTGCCTGGCTTTGTGTTGGTTAAATTAATAGATAGTGGTAGTAACTTTAGTTTATAATTATTATTTCAAGGTCACTCTACCCAGCTTGGCTGCTCCTGCCATAGACAGGCGAAAGGCCACGCCAGCAGCCCGCAAGTCGATATCAGCGCTGACACCAGGATCCGTAGGCAGGAGATCAGTTGGAGGAGGTGGAGCCGCGACTCCAGGAATGGAGAGGAATTCGATCGGAGCCACGAGGACGCCGTCCAGGAAGTCTGTAGGAGGAAGGAAATCGCTTGGAGCTGTCAAGACGCCCTCTCGGAAATCAGTTGGAGGTAAGTAGATATAAAAGAAACTATCCCTTTTTTTTCAGGAGGGGATAGGAGTTATCCGTTTGTCGAAACAGTTGAGGGAAAAAAATTCAGCATTTGAGTGTATCAAAATAATGATTAGCCAACATGATAATTAGTCAAGCTAAGTTGAAGGTTCCTGACCTTTTATAAATGAGCTTACTTATCAATAGCAGTTATGAACTTGATTTGTGCAGTATTCAAGAAAAACCTCTACAGACTAGTTCATGAAAAATACATGGTGAATATATAAAAAAGGAAAAGACATTTTACCTGGTGTATTTCATGTTCATGCTAGAATTTATGTAAAAATCATTCAAAATTGAATTAGATTATAGAATGTTGCAATTGAGTGTGAATCATTTGCCAATTGAAACACGCTCTATTATTTGTGCTCGGTCTGCACTTCTTACATGCTGCGCTTGAAACAATGATTTTGATTTGTGTGGATATCTCCAACTTGCGATAAATTCCAACTTTCTATCGACATCTCCGACCCTCAACTTTAACCAAAACTTGCCAGCAATCATTTTTAAGAAAGAAACAATTTCAAAGATTGGTAGATCTTAAATTTTAAAATAAATGTTTGAAACAGATGCACATTGCACTTCCTGGTTTTGCTTTTCTCCGTGCAATACCAGAAATGTGTTCTGTAGAAGCCACGGGAGAATTTAAAGATCTGACACCCCCTTGGATGTCGGACTGAAATATTCTCTTTATGGCAAGAATGTGCTATATTAATGCCATCACACTACATCCATGTGATAGTGGATTGTGATGATGCTGGGTGCCAGGGCCGCCAGTTATTCTGGAGATTGGGGCTGGATGGTAGTATGCACCCTGTACATTTATTAAAGGGGAACTTCACCCAGACATTTGAGTACGCTCAGTTGATGAAGAAAAATACAGTGGTCAAACTGTGAAAATTTGAGCAAAATCCGACTATCCATTCAAAAGTTATGAAATTTCAAAGTTTTTATTTAAACCCCTCATGGGCTCCTCAAATTGGCACCATACAGGAACAAAATGGCTGCCAACATGGAGAACTCTTCATTCACTTTGTACACAATATTTCACATTTTCCTATTTTTCCAGAAAAGTAGACAAAATTTTGTTTTTTCAGTTACATATATTATACCCACATCAATTCTGCAAGCATTCCAGAAAGAACAGTGCTGATTCATCATTTGAAATATGATATTGATCCATTTTCAATAAATTTATATACAAAGTGCATGAGGAGTTCTCCATGTATGACATCACAAATTATGCTAATTGGCTATACGTTGCCAATTCAAGGATGCCCAGCACAGGTGGAAATGATAACTTTGAAAATTCATAACTTTTGAACGGATTATCCGATATTGTTCAAATTTTCACAGTTTGTTCATCTGATTTTTCTTCATTTACTGACCATACATTATTGTCTGGGTGTAATTCCCCTTTAAAGAAATGTTAGCATGGCAATTAAATGAGTTGGTACACGAGACCCAATTTCTTTCTAAAATGTGTGAACTATTTAAGCGGAATGAAAAACATTTGAAAGTACAGTCAAATCTGTGGAAGTTGAATTTGTCTTGAGTCAAATGATTGCCTTAGTCAACTGGATTTTATTGAAACGAATCATGTTTTATTTAGCTCTTCTACGTCAAATTTCTCCTTTCGAACAGATATTTGTGGTCCCAAGGGATTTTACTTAGACAGAGTTACATGTACCTGATATCTTTTTCACAAAAATGTTGGTAATTATGCAGTCATGTGTACATTGAATAATGTCATGCATTCAAAATGTTTAATATGTCCACAACTTAGCATTTAGGCTGCGATGTATCATGTACAACTAAATAACTTTGCTTTATATCCCTGTCATGTTCAATTTTTCCAGGTGCCGTAACGCTTTTTGGTAAATCTGCTACGGATGCATCTGTTACAAAGCCAAAGAACATGTTTGATCTCAAGGCGTCACTATCCAAGCCCCTGGCTTATAAACCACATACTGGTAAGCTCTTCCTCCAATGCCTTCTACATGTCCAAGAATAATTTTCTTGGTATTGCATTGCAATGTGCTATACATTGTACAACAAAAAGAATATTTTGTTTTGCAACTTTTTTCACACAGGATTGTACAGTAAAGTACTGGAAATGTTTCTCAATGTCTAAAAAACTGCTAATTAAATATGAAGAAGTAGAATTATTCCCTATTTTGTATATCTCGTGCTGCATGACTCAAGATAAGATAACTTTTTTCTGAGGGTGCTTTATCAGGCAGTGAATGACTTTACATATGACTCTGAAAATGATATTTATCATTACCTTTGATACCAAGGAATGTTGGAAAATATTTTTGTAGTAATTGTAATGAATTCTCATTACCACCAATACAAATGAAGTATCTGAATGCGGCTCTTAATCTTTAGTTACAATGCATCGTGGGACAGCTAGTGGAACAATTAATTTCCGGTTGACATAGCTTCAGCTCACAGAATAGATTCAATTTATATAGTGCACATATCCACTCTGCAGAGTGCTAAAGGCGCTTTGCAGTATTATCACCCTACTCTTCAACCACAATCCAATCTCAATATTGTTAATCCTTTCTTTGGCCTCACAGGGAAGCTGAAGCCATTCGGTGAGACACAGCAAAACAGCGCCAACGTGAGAGCGCCCTCTAACATCTCGACGGCCAGGACGTTGATCAAGAAACCTCAGCTGAAGGGACGAGATAACAGGAGGCAGACCAACCAGAAACATCGCAACCAGATGAGGAACGACAGCTTTATGGCCAACAGAGGGATTTCTGCCTGCTAAAATCAAATTATTCTTGGCTCAGGTATATGCAATTTTTGGTTTTAAACAATTTTTTGGGGTAAATTTCTTATGACTCTGTCAAGAAGCTTTAACTTGAGGAGTTACAGAGAAAAAGGAAACATACTTCAATGAAAATAAGTTTATAGCTAGCAGAAAATTTGCTTGCAACTAGAAAATATAGTTCAGTGGTACCTCCTCATAATGAGGTCCTTGTGTCCAGTAAAATTAAGTCTTTATATGGAAACTTTTTTTATATCAGGGTCAAAACATGATATTATAATGAAGAGCTTGTACCAGGAAAATCATCTTGTTATTAAAAAATGAGGTTCCTCTATATCACATGGTTGACTTAATTATTTTCTTGTCAATTTCATAACTTGGTCAAATTTTTGTATGCTCAACCTCCTTTTTTTCTCCTATTTTTTCACTCATTGAGTCAAAATCATAATAGCAAATCAATTCTTGTGTACAAATGAAATATGGACCAGGATGTAAAGATATTTTAGAAATGTTTTTATGTAAGGGGTTAGGTGTTCTAGTTCTTGAATTGTCTCATTCTTTCTCCTACCAGTACCAAAATAGCACCTTGATGAGTGCAGCACAATATGGGTCAATTTCTTGCTGAAGGAATTAACGCCATGGGTATGATTCGAACTGTAACTTTCTAGTTGAGTAATGAAAGAGCCACTCCACCACAACGCTTCCTCAAAGGTGTTACACGCTATAATTCATTTAATTAAAATTCACATGCAATTGAAGTTCACAAAATTTATCAAAACTTGCACTTAACGGCAAAAGATGTGAATAATAAATGGTAAGTGCCAAATAATTCTGAAGAAAATTTATAAAGAAAGAGCAATGAATCGATAGATGGCCTCACTTCTGCACATTATTTATTACTGTGTCTCCACATGATCTTTTCTGTGTTGGTTATGCAGGAAAAACACTTGATGATTTCCATGAATCCCTGTCCAACCATTATTCTATTTCTATCAACTTTTCCATAGCTTAAAAAAAGTCTTCTGGTGCATTGTAAGTGATATATGATTAATCCAAACCACTTTTTACCTGTTTTTTCCAGGACTCAAAGTGTATGTATAGTTTTCATTGTGTGTAAATGTAGATATCTTCTCATACTGACACCATAGTAATCTTGATAAATTTGCTTTTTTATTTATGTTTTTAATGTATTTAGCTAATATCTATTTGTTTGGATATTGTGTCATAATTTTTTTAATCATTTTTTAAACCATTTTGTAGTTTAATTAAATTATTTGTAAAATGTTTCACTTTAAATTGAAAATTACTTTCGCATTTAAATAAAGGTGTCATGTAGGCTATGACTTTCCCAGAGGGTAACTCTGTTGAAAGCAATGTCTCGTGGTCAATAATTCGTTTCAGAATACAATTATCAAAATACAAATATATTTATTTATCAAAGGGGCGAGGTGGGGGTGTATCCGTCCTGGGAAGTCTCCAAATGCTTGTTCACTGTGAAAGAGTACTTTTATAGGGCCCTTGTCCTTTCCATAAAAAATCGCTCTATTAGTTTTTAGCTCTTAACAAGATATCTTTTTTTCAAGTGTATTTAATTTTCTAGTGTATGAGTATGAAATTGCTAATGTACTGTAAATATACATAGTTTATTATGTATTACTTTCATTTGGATGTATGATGTGCTCACTTTTGATTGTAGACATGCATTTGTAAATAATAGTTTTGTCTAAGTTTCCCTCCATTTTTTTAAATTAAACTTCTTTTTCATTCATTTTCTCACAAGCTCATCTTTGTACCATTTTACTCACTAACGTATATTTACCATAAGCAAACATCACATTGTATTTGTAAATTACTCTCTTTCGCTTGTATGAAATTAAAGTCTGAACAGAGACCCAATGCTGCATAGCCAAGCCCACAACAGATAAACATTTTGTTGCCTTTATTTTTAACTGTCTTGATAGCTTAGGTGTAGATAAAACCGCAGCTTGCCTTTACTAATTTTACTTCCAACTTTTGTTCAAGTAGGCAAAGCCAATGACAACACTGTATCTAAAAAGTTATTCCTCCCTATTTTTCATCTAGATTGTGATATACATACATGTATATTGTAAATTTTTTATGTGATGATCTTCCTATGTGTATAATATCTTACTTTTCAGTAATGTTTATCATGGACTTTCATCTGTTTTTAGTCAATGAGACAAGAATAGTTTAACTGGATATCGTAATATCTATGTTATCTTTTTAGTCATGTTATGAGTTGGCCTGATTTGAGCTCTCATATTCTGTTTATTTATGTACCACATTTGTTTGGTTGTAATTTAATTAATGGGCCTGTAACACAAAGAGAGACAATTTTGCCATTTCCATATGCATCTTTTTTATTCCATGACTCCTGATATTTCTTTTACAATGTATGTTTTAATGATATGAATCTAATAACTTATTAACCAATTTTTTTATGGTGAGTTTAATTGTATTTGGTAGTATTTGGTATGTGTTACGTTGTACAGAGCAATACACAACTGAATATGATCTCTGCTATTTTTAGGAGAAAATCATGTCCTTTTATACAAGCCATATTTGTAAAATATTTGTAAATGAAGCTCCATTTAATCCTGTGCATAGGTTATTTAGTTCCTCGTTATCACTTTTTGGATGACAGTATGGGCTATTATGTTGTAGATATGTACATATGGATATAGATCAAATGCAAGACAGTGTTTGAGGCTTGTAAATAATGAAATAAAAACCTTTCATGTACATGCTATGAGTATTTTGAATTTGAGTGGTTTTTTTTTGTTATTTCTGTTTCATTTGATTTGCTCAACTTTTGAGTAATATGGTGCTATAATTGGTGTTTCATTACAATGTTTTTTTTTCATAAATTGAAACTTGTTTTACTCTTCAGTAATCTCATTTCTAAAGTACAGTGGAAACTTGGTCTTGGTATAGCAAGGTACTTGGGATCATCAAAAATACCTTGTTAGCGCGATAATCTTGTTATAGCATGGTTAAAAACAAATTTACAAAGCTTATAAAGAGCGGGACCAAACTATTCCCTCTTAATATCAGGAATATTGTTATATCAGATCTCTTTATACAAAGTTTCCACTGTACTAATTGCTAAATTGTTTCACAATGATCGACTCATACGAAGTAAATAATAACCATGAGAGAGAGAAAATTTGTTTCTCTATGTTGATCTGAGAATCCCAATAAAGGTAAACCCATAGGCTTGTATTCTGATAGCGAGGTTTAACTTAACCCGGGTCTAAGCCATTGTAATTTAGACCATTGGTTTAACTTTCAGGGTGCTACAAGAATGTTTTGCACTACTTGCCCGACAGCACAAGTAGCTAGTCAAATGAATGACCCAAATACAATTTCTACATGCCTTTTCGAACAAGTGATGATCTTATTTACTTGCCCGATGGCTCAATTTTGTTGCCCTGGGCATTCGGGCAAGTGGGTTTGTAGCGCCCTGACTTTTGAATAGCCCGGATCTGAATAACAATGGCTTAGACCAGGGTCAAGTTAGACCTCGCTATCAGAATACAGGCCTTTGTGTCAAGGACCCTATTAAAAAGAGGTTCCACTGTATAATATTTTTAATTCTTCAATTCTCCCTTTCACTTCATCACTCTTACCCTCTCCTTTTCTCTCTTCTCCCAATCAGTTTTCCCCTCATAGAGTTGCCAACCAGGAGGATTTTATTGTATTTAGTACAGTGGAAACTTGGTATAACGAGGTGCTTGAGACCATTAAAATACCTTGTAATAGGGGTAATCTCTTTATAGCAGAGTTAAAATACAACTGGGACTAGATTTCTTATCTCCTTATAGCAGATATTTCGTTATATCAGATCTCTTTAGAGCGAGTGTCCACTGTAGAATTTTCAAAGGTAATACGATAGTTGTAGGTAAAAGTAGGATATTTTTATTCATTGAGTACTTAGAGAGTTAAAAAATGTCTGAAAGGTGTGAATAGGATTTTACCCCTGAAAAAATAGAATTTTTTATTTATTTATTTATCTATTACGTTTTATTTCAAGATGAAATAATAGGATTTTAGATTTGTGAGGTTGACAGCTTTACGCTCCCTCCCTTGTTTCTCTCCCCATCTCTTATCCACCTTTCTTACTCTCCATCCCTCCCATTCTCTTTCCACACATTCTTTCTTGCCTTCTTTCAAGACTCTTTCCTTCTTGTGCCCATCACACATTGCAAACATTACAGACTAAGTAAGTGGACGATTAATCATGCCGTAACAGAAACTCTGGCAAAGAAATAATTTGCCCTAAGCTGAATGTATTTTTTTGTTCTTTCCTCTATTCGCTATTTATGTACAGTGCAAATCAGAATTCTTTGCATAGCTGTTATCACTATAAAACTGGGGACAACGGGACAACAATTGGATAACTGAGCCATATCTATTGTTCTGAGTTGTCTAGTGTTTCCAGTGATGAAAGATACCAAAGAATTTCTGACTTACACTGGAGAGAGGGAAGGGAAGTCATTTATTTTGTCCAATCTCTTTGTCATGTTTATATAGCTGTTCATCTCCCTTTATAATTGATGGCACACACCTCTCACCAGTATTCAAAGAATGAAAATGGACTATTCATGCTCATGGAAATGTTCTACTGATCACTTTAGCATACAAACCAAACCTTAAATTAGAAATGAATCATGCACAGTAATTATATTACAAAAGAAAAAAAAATCTTGCAATAATATAAGCAGGCAATTATTTATTTCAAATATTGTTAATATCAATATCATTAGGATGACTTTGAATTTGATATAAATTTCCACATTGAATTTAAACATGTATTTGAAATAAAACCATAAAACCTCTAAAATAATATCTTTATCAAAGACTAGAGATCACACATACATGCAGTGTGCGCTGCAACAAATGTGCAACAATGCAAATTACGAACCTGTAAACATACAAGCACTATGTGGGGTCTGCGACAAGACTAGACCCTGAACACATAGACATTACATGATGAACATAGAAGATAACGAGGGGGAGGGGCCCCATATAAGGGCATCCTTCTATGGTAGAGCATTTATCTACCATAGACCCATATAACCTTGTTGTTTGTAAGGTCTATATCAGTATATCGAAGAGAGGTTCTTCTACCCCTTGAGACCCTAAAATAGTCCAAAAAAACTATAATCAGGATGTTTAGTAAACCTCACCTTTTCGTTTGCTTGTTCTTTTTGTTTTGTTCAAGATAATTTCTTTGGACTTGAAAAAAGAAAAAAGAAAATATCCCCAGCCCTATTTGGAAAAAACTTCTAATTTCAACTGATTGTTAGGGAAAGCACTAGTGTAATCTGATATTAGGAATGGTAAATAAAGATTAGAAAAATATTGTGAAATATTGCGACATAAGCTTGTACATGCATCCTGTACAAAGGAATGGTTTAAGAAAATCAACAAATATTTCACTTCACATCATAGGCAAGTCGAACAACCAATGAAGAATTTTGATACTGCAATGAAAAGAAGGGCAAAAGAATCACCAGATATTGACTAGAAAATTGGAAGCCTCAATGTGTTTTCAGTTTTTCACTAGTATGTTTCTAAATATACATGTACAAGCAGAAAAATTATCATGCAAAAAATATGAAAATGAGATGATACTATAAAAAGCACAACACAGCATACATTGTATTTACTCACACAAGACAATATATGAGTTGCCCTTCTTTTTTTTTTTGAAAGGGGGGGGGGGTGAAATACCTGTCAATAATAGTATATCAACAACTGAAAATCAATTTGTTCAATCTCGAGTTTCCATAAGAGTTACCAACCAACAAACAAACATCAACTGAGCTTATCACAAGTAAAAGTGAAATGAAGTATATCAACATTTAGTTGTTCATTTATTGATATTATAAATGATATACATACAGGAATATGATACTACAATTATGATGAAACTACAGTAAACATGGTACAAAAAAATCAGTAAGTCAATCTCTATGTAAATGTTATTGATCAATGCTAGTACAGCCTCGTCATTATTAGCCTCATAATTTGGTAAGTTTTTTGGTAAGGACACCATGATCAGCCATTTATCTTGTTTTTCAATACTATTGTCATATAGAGATTATACATCTGAGCATAGCAATCAGTCCAAATTTGTTTTAATTTGGCTGATTGTAAAACATGTAATCCAAATAATATACCTGCCAAATGAACTAAATTCAATCAACCTTATCTCTGTAAACATACAAGTGAGGCCATTTCCAGGTGAAATTGACCACAACCTGATTGATAAATGCATGTTTTAATCTAATTTGAGAAGAAGTCCTGACTTAAATATTTGGCTACAAAAATTCTGTAGGTCTTTTCTCCATCTCTACAAACGTTTTGATGAGATGTATAAACATATTGTCCCACAAACCTGTTCATATTAAATGCTATTCACTGCATCATCATGTCACTTTCATTGCTTTATACGAAACTTCAAACAATCAAGCAGAAGGGAAACTTTGTATGGGTTTGATATAACAAGATTTCTCATAAAGGAATTTTCTTTCCTGAATCTGGCTCCATACTTTTTGTATTCAAGTTCCCATACAACAATATTCCTCAAAGATTAAGGCAATTTGATGGTTTCAGGGACCTTGTTATTACGAGTTTCCACTCTACTTCAAGTTTGTTTTCGCTAGGATGTGCGGTGTCTGCCTTCGTTAATGTGGTTGACTACACAAACACATCATCCAGCCAAACCAAATCACTAAATGTTACACCTATTTCAATGAATATACATGTAGATGAATTGACAAATTTCACTTATTTTACCCATAGAGCTGTTCAGGATGAAAGAGCTGGTAGAAAAGGAAGAACAGAAGTACCAAAACAAAGTGAAGAAAATACATCTAGTGTCTGAGAAATTAATCATTGTTGATACAACTATAATTCATTAAAAACCTTCATTATTGGAGATACGTAACTTTTTTTCAAAGTCACTGACATTTCTAGAACCCCATGAAATAGAAGACACTAATATGAAATACCATCCTACTATTACACTATATGAAGATTACATTATGCACAGTCCTACAAAGTTCACGATTCTACAAGAATCTATTTTCAAAAATTCCTATATGGAAGTTATATTGAGTTGTTCATTGTTCTTTCAAATTGAAATAAGGCAGTACTGAATACATGAATTGACCATTTATTTATTATTCATTTGTAAAAAATATCCTTTCAATCAATGCTTTTAATCAAAATCTCTATAAAATTCCCAAGCGACAAAATATGCAATTCCATTGAATTCTTACTTTATAAACCTCTGCACCATTTTGAGTCACTATTTCTGAAAATATATTTTACAATTACACCAATTTATTTAACAATCAAATGAGTTGTCAAATACATAACCTTTCTGACAAGAAATACAGCATTTTCGTAACATGCACAAAAAAATTAACGATCATAAATTGCGTAGTCGAATAGAAATACTTTTCAGCAATTTTACATGCGAAATATAAGCCTATGATGATTCTGAATTCCTTTCCAATATGCCAACATATTACTAGATAATAAAATGGCTTGCACAATAGATATGATGTACTTTGCAAAGTAAAACATATTAGTCTAATATATCCGCATCTTGCTCAGCCTAATACAGTCAAACCACGTTATAAAGAGCACTGATATATTAAAGGAGATCTCGTTATAACAAGGTGGTTTCCCTGGTCCCATCTCTTTGTATTTTATTGTATTTTGGCCCTGATATAACAAGGTTTTATTATAATTTCTCTGGTCCCAAGGACCTTGTTATAACATGGTTTGACTGTACTAGATAATATAATGGTGCACACAATAGATATATGATGTACTTTGCAAAGTAAAATATATTGGTCTAGAATGTCTGCGTCTTGCTCAGTCTAATATCAATAGTTCAGGAAATAAAGTGCAAGAGGATGTCTAGAAATACACCCACACGCGAGAGGAAGTTTATTTTAGTAACCTTCCTCCAAAATTGTTTTCAACTTTGAGGAGCAGCATTCAGCAAAGTCATCCTTCAATTCTTTGAGGGGGGCGGGGGCAGATGTCAAAATGTTACCAAGGGCATAAATTTGACACCCTTTCTACACAATGGAATATCCTTTTTACAAAATTTGACATTCTTGTTCGCAAATATTGACCTCAACACGTTTGCGACATAAACGAAAATGTACAGTATAGCAAATTATGAAAAACAATCAGTTTTTTAACTATCTCCTTTCTTGGTCATCAAAGCTTTGCAGCACTTCTCTCTGTTTTTGTCTGTGTTCTGAGACTTAATTTGACCAAATATTTCCCAGTTCTTGTATGAACTCACACTTTGGGGTTGCTTGGCCCATTACTAACTTAATCTTTCAGCACTCTTTGCCTCACATTGCGGAAATCTAAGCTGGGGTCCCAAACCAGTAANATGCTTTTAATAAAAATCTCTATAAAATTTCCCAGCGACAAAATATGTAATTCCATTGAATTCTTACTTTATAAACCTCTGCACCATTTTGAGTCACTATTTCTGATTTTTTTTTTTACAATTACACCAATTCATTTAACAATCAAATGAGTTGTGAAACACAGAACTTTTGTGACAAGATACAGCATTTTTCTGTAATAAGCACAAAATTAATGAGCATAAATTGCGTAGTCAAATAGTAATATTTTTCAGCAATCTTACATGTGAAATATAAGCCAATGACAGTCATTCTAAATTCCTTCCCAAGGTGCAACAAGAAATGCATTATATTGGTACAAAGCATAACAATGAATGAGCATAAATTGCTTAGTCAAATAGAAATACTTTTCAGCAATCTTACATGTGAAATATAAGCCAATGACAGTCATTATAAATTCCTTTCGAATAGGCAAACGTATAATATAATGGTGCACAATAGAAAAATGATGTACATGTACTTTGCAAAGTATAAAATATATTTGTCTAAAATGTCTTAGGGGATTTTCTTCATAAGTTGCAAGTTGCAGTTGATCGGAACATGCCAATCAAAATCATTGTTTCTTGCACCTCTTGTTGAGTGTGCATACCATGCCCAATAAGAAAATGCACGTTACAATTTCCAAAGTTGCAGTTGATTTGCAGTTGATTTTAAACAACACTCCTATAAGTCTTGCTCATTCTAATATCAATAGTTCAGGAAATAAAGTGCAAGAGGATGTCTAGAAATACACCCACGCAAGAGAGGAAGTTTATTTTGGTAACCTTCCTCCAAAAGGGATGGTTTTCCAACTTTGAGGAGTAGAATTCAGCACAGTCATTCTTTTTTTTTTGGGGGGGGGGCAGATGTCAAAATGTTACAAAGGACATAAATTTGACATCCTTTTTACATAATGTAACATCCGTTTACAAAATTTGACATTTTTTCTTAAATATTGACTTTAACACTTGCAACTTACGTACATAAGCGAAAATGTACAGTATATCAAATTGCGAAAAATATCCTCGTCTTTGTGACAACAATTTGTTTTTTGGTCATCAAAGCCATGCGGCACTTTTCCCTGTTTGTGTCTGTGTTCAGAGCCTTAATTTGACCCCAACTTTCCCAGTTAAAACTTTATAGTTGCTTGGTCCATCACTAACTTGATCTTTCAACATTCTTTGCCTCACATTGCGGAAATCTAAGCTGGGGTTATTGAGGCTCCCAAACTAGTAATTAGGTGATGATTTAGCTTTTTAAGAAAATTTTCCTTCATCAAAAATAGGACAGCTGTTCAAATCGGGTGTCCAGACATCATTTGAGTTGATTGGGGGGAGGGGGTGTGGGGGTTTACAAATACAATTATCTTAGATTTTGCTACAAGCTTCTGCGATATATATCTGAATCCCATTGACCTGGAATACTATTCCTGTGATGAGATGAGCCGTGGAGGGACCCTCCCTTGTTACAATCCTACGGAGGGAAGGGAAGGGAGGAAGAAGCAATTATTGGAATTGCTTAGCTGTCCTAGTCTAAAAATACAGACCCTGACTTGGTAATTTACACAATTGAAGGAAAGACTGTCATAATAACAAGCTCCATGTACATTTATTCCAACTGATTGCCTTCATATACTTCCAGACATAAAGCTTGTACTTAAAATTTAGTAAAATGTCGAGCTTTAGTCTGTATTTATAAACTTTTAGGGATTTTGTGTCTGGCTTTCAGGATGTAGCCTACTGAGTTCCCTCCCTCTGGACATTCAATGTGTAGGGTGATAGTATAATCCCACCCTCCTCTTGACATCTCCCACTCAGGCTTTGTTCCAACATTCCTGAATACACAAAACTTTAGAGGATGGCAAGTTATTGTCCTTAAACAATAGCTTGATGCCCCAATATCCAAACATTATGAAATCGCTGGCCAATCCCTTTAAATCAATTGTCAAAATCTCATAAAATGTTAGTTGCAGATACATATATGACACATTAAATAGAGGTACAGGGCCTAACTCTGGTGTAGTAGAATCTCTGGGGAGAGCAAAAATATGACTTACAGGATATAAACTACACATGGGGAATTATTTCTAGATGTTTTACTTAAAAACATGGTTGATTCGCAACAACATACAAATTACAATTACCCTTATCCAGGAATTGGTAGAAGAAAAACGTACTAAAATTTATGATTTTTATGTATTCATGTCTTATATGAAAATTATAAATATTTTCACGGTCAAGATTTTGAGATATATTGGAGTGATCAGGATTGATCGCGTGTGCAGACGTGTGACAATCTAACCATTATTAATATCCTTCCTGGGAATATTTCCTGAATTTTTTTCCACTCAATTATATCCTTTGATTTTGGTAGTTCAGCCCATTTTTTCTACAACGTGCACTTTTTTGTTTCACAAATTTACAAGGACATATTTCAAATTCTAGTTCAGCCTCTGGGTTGATCGTATAAACCATATTCAATTAAATTCAAACTTCAGTAAACTGTCTGTGCTTTCTATGACTTGGAAGAACAACTTATCAAGAATCGAAGACATGATGAATATAAAAACAAATTTTGTGTGTATAAAAAGACAGAAGATATAAGTATTTCAAAATGAGAAATATTCATGATATAAAAGAAGTTGTTTGATGAAAAAGATGCACAATATCATAAAAATTAAATAAATAAATAATTTCCATTTAGGCGAAGACAATCTAATATCCTTTAAATACTTATTTGGTAATGAAGTGTATGATGAAGTAAGTAAAATAAGCTGAAAATATATTAGATTGAAGACATAGAATTGGCACAATTAGTAGCCTCATTCAACATACAGATAAAATACATGTATTATTACAAATGTAAGTAGCTAAATGATCTATTTATCTATGCTATCAATCTAATTACTCACAAACAATGGTCATATATACATACCACCCTCAGCTGGATACATAATGATACATTTGTTTGAATTTTGATCATCACATTTGATAATGATTGCAGCTGTGCTAATATTTGTTACAATTTGATAATCTTTTCATCCAATACCATAGTAATTGGATGTAAGAAACAATTGTTACGGTACCTACATGGCCAATCAAATCCATTTATTTCAAAGATAATGGGATACATGCGTTGAGCATCTATCTGGTTGGGTTGAGTTATGAATTCAAGGATTTTTTTTTTCAAATTAAGTATGATACTCGCTTTCCCTCACTTTCCCATTAGTGAGATGAATAATTCCATAAATACCCATCAGCGCCAGAAATCATGATATTATTATGACTTTAAAAATTCATAGCTTTTCAACGGATGACCTGATCAAATTTTCAGTTTGTTCATCTTATTTTGTCCTCTCACAATATAACATTTTCAGGATTGAGTTTTCCCTGCAATAGTATTTTCTGCTTTGGCTTGAAAGTTGACTCATATTTCAATACTAGACCAATGGAAAATAATGCTCTTTATTACCATGACAAATTCAAAAGCATACCTGGATAAATACATTGTATATTATTACAACCTATTTTCTGTTACAATGGGATCAAGAGAAATTATTGGAATCCATATAGCTATAAACACTACCCAAAATAGGCATACACTTGGATCCTTCCACATGAGATCGTCATCCAATGTGCTATTGTTATCCAATTCCTCATGAAATTTTTTCCAAAATATGTGAAGTGATTCTTCTTAGTGAATTGAAAGATCGCAAGGAGAATCAGGTTCCAGCTCATCCTCTGATTAGTCCTACAGCCAATTAATGTATCCAGACCGCTATTCATCCCAGCCACGCCCTGACCACGCCCCTATACTACACCCCTCTCAGCACCCGGAACGTTGAGCGACCATGTTGGTGGCACAGGTGCGGGGTAGGTCCAACCCCCGGTGTATAAAGTTCACTAAGTCATTGCAACCGGGGCAGCAGGGCGGGAAGGCGCAGAAGATGGCGTAGAGGATTCCGCAGAGGAGTCCGATCGGCCATCCGATCACGAGGAGGAGGATGATCCAGACGATGCTCCACAACCAGCCGCAGTTCGCCATGGTAACGAGATGGAGAGGTTAGTGATGAGGAAGAAGGATGGAGATGGGAGGGTTCAGCTGGGTGGTGCGCTGGATTTTACCTAGAATGCACAGAAAGAGTAATAATAATGATGATGATGATAATAATAATAATAATAATAATAATATTGATAATAATAATAATAATGATAATAATAATAATAATAATAATGATATAATAATTATATCAATAGTGTGTCCGATTTACCCAAGGTAGTCACTTCAGTTTTACAAATTGTTCTCCCAGTTGGCTCTGCAACAACCACAGATGTTGACCATTTCATAAAGTCAAAGCTTTGATCACAAGTGAATGCCTGAGAGTATAGTTATTGCTGTAATGTTTTTTTTCGTTCAGCTTTTCACATTTTAATTTTGACCTCATGCATATTCTGGAACATAGGGCTACTTTTACTTGTTTGATTACGGCATTCAATCATACAATGTATGCACATTTTCCACTCCCAGGGAGTGTTCCAGCAGAGCACTTCAAGGCACTCAATGCTAAATTGTCCAAAATATGGTCATTTCAAAACCGTCCCAAATCACACCTGGGTCGAGGGCACCACAATGTCATTGTGGATGAATTTTTGCTAAAGGAAATTAATAAGAATTGATGGGTGGGTTTGAATTGTGACCCTCTGTTTGAAAGACAAGAGTCAGAACCAATACAGTACAAAAGGAAATAAAATGTGTAAGAATCGGCCAGCTTTATATAATAATGGTCTATCAAATTATAATTTGATACCCAGAAAACTTTTACAATACATTGACCATAATGTTCAATTTAATGCTGCTTGCAATCCACATCGTTCTACATCAGAACAAAAGCATTCAAACAAATTCGATGTTCCCATAAATGATCTTTAAAAGGGTAGTTCAGAGAGTTTGTTTAACAACCCACCCCCACTTACTTGTCAATGTACACCCCCCCCCCCTAAAAAAAAGGGGGGAAAAAGCAGGACCCCTTTTAAACTTATTTTTCTTAAATTAGGTATGTTTGCTTTCTCCTCTATATATTTCATTTCTTCTCTCTATTTTTCTCTCTCATCCCCTCTCCCCCCCCCCNCCCCCCCCCCCTCATTCTTTGTCCCTCACTCTCTCAAACTTTTCTTCCTTGATCCCTCGCTATCTCTTTCTAATTCAACGCCCTTCCCCTTCAATCTCCATCTCCTTCTCCCTCTCTTGATTTTAAGGTCAAGTTATGACTCACCCTCTCAAATATCATCAAGTCACGCATGCTGGAGAGCTCATCTATCTACTCATTGTATACCCTTCATTATCGACCCATACTCCAACCATGCATCCCATCCACTAAGTATATTAATTCTACTCCAGAGGCTATATGTTCAATTCCACAACTGTTTTTGCATACAATGTTTGTAGCGGGAGGGGGGTGCAGGCAAATTTAAGAAAATTTAAAAATACAGAGGGTGGAAAAATGTGATGACTTTTTAAATTCTTCCTGTTTTCATTTTTTTTTTTTTTGGGGGGGGGAGCTTGTCAGCCCTACGACAGGAAGTGAAGACCCTAGTTTTTTTCGGGGTAGGGGGGGGGTCCAAAAATGTTAAAACACATTCTGCTCCCTACCCATCCCCCTCCCATACAAGTGCAATCCCATCAAATCGCCTGTATACACTTTTTATGCTACATTTTTAACTTGATACTAGCTTTATCACAATATACAAGGAGTGTATTTGCTTGTTATTCCGTTGACATTTTATCTATGTTTTAACTGTTATTTCCTTTTATTACTCACCATAATGCAACTTTATCCCCATGTATTGAATACATTTGAACTTGTTAAAGGAAGATCAAGAAAATAGAACACACAAACTGATGACTGAATATTAACATTCTATCAAAAATGCTGTGCATATATGCCTATCTGATGACCCATCGCATTTCGTTCCATTTGTCACTTATATTCATTGCTTTCAGATGCACTGAAATATTTCATAAGTATAAATGCTTCAGCCACTTACTCTGTGTGTAACTGGAGTAATAATCAATTCAATATTAACCATATAACTTGATATTTTTTCCTAAACAAAAGTGAAACATATAGGCTTATCTCTTTTAAGAATACTAAAAAATACAGAAATCCATAATTAGATTCCCTTTATCTTTTCTAGTAATGAAATGATAATTTTCAAGAAGATTGTAAAGCTTTAGAAGATAAACAGCATCAATATAGCAACTAGTCCAAGCTGAAACTTAGGAAAAGGGTGTGGCACATCGCATGATAGGTTCCACACATGGAAGCAAGTAGAGCAATATAGCATGCATCCAATTACCTTCGCACTCTGCAGCCCGGCAGCTACGCCCGACGTGGAAACAGATAAATCTCTGCTCCATATCACTTATGCGAACCTAACAACTTACCTTTGGATAGTACTCGACTGATATAATCCAAATAAAAATCTTTGCTTCCACAAGAGTATAAATCCGAAGTAGATCTTTTTTAGAGTTGGTCAGTATAAAAGAGGAGACGCATTTAGGACCTAATTGTACTTCTGGTGAATAGCAGCTCTTGGGATGTGTTTGACTAGGGAGTACAATAAAGCAATTAACCCCTAGACGGACTCGCTCATCCAGATGCGTCTCTCTCAACT
>BQKZ01005935.1:16182-47200 GCA_036244855.1 Temnopleurus reevesii | reverse complement strand
TTCTGTAGTGTGTTATTTCGTTTGGAGATATACGATTCTAATTTATAGGTCGTATATAATAAGAAAACAAAATCTGATAAGTTTGGACTTATTGATTTCATTTTACTAATAAACAGTGATTTCTTTGCTACTGTTAGCACAAAATTAAATAGAACACTCTCTTTTTCAAGTAAGCCGACTATTGCCGTTTGTTCTGTTAGTTTTGAAAAAATCGAACATAGTTAACACTTTTTTCAAATCATTCCAAAACCTTTGCGTAGTATCACAATGCCAGAAAAAGTGTTCTATCGTTTCGTTTTCCACATTGCAAAAAGAACACAACGATGATTGTACCTGCTTCATCTTATATAGTTTATAGTTCAAATGTAAAATATTGTTTATGATTTTAAAATGAAATTCTCTGTACCTTACATCAATTGATATTGTGGTACTAAGCGAACGTGCAAATGAAATTTCACCGTCCGATAAATCATATCTGTTCTTCATTCTTCTACTACTAGCAGATTATAAAAGTTTTTACTTTTTAAGGTAGAAAATCTTGCAAGTTCGGAGGGTAACATTATAAAGGAAGAAACATCATCTTTGAACTTTGCTGAATACTTCACTCTGTGATGTATCCTCTTAACAAAAGACGTATAGACTCCCTGTAATCGAAAATATTCATTACCGTCAATGCTAAACTGGTCGTTCATTTTATCTTGGCCTTTCAACTGGCCCTCCTTTGTCAGGATGTCATTAAAGAACACAATTCTTTTTATGAAGAGTTTCCTATAAAACATCATATCTTTATCTACTTGCAGATTTTTATTGTTCCAAATAATTTGAAATTTTGCATAGCACTCTTTATTTCTAACTTGAAGAGAATTCCATTTCTTTAATATTGTTCGATTAAAATCAGGAATATTCTTTTTTATCATTTTACTGTCATAATTGCAATTGAACAAAAACACACCTCCGTTGTTTTGTAGGTAATATACTACCATGTAGGTAATTACTACCCTGGCTTTAGCCCGGTGGCCGCCAACCCACTTGACATTTCAAGGAATAAATATTCCGGCCACTTACCTATTCACCTCACCTGGGTTGAGGCAGTACAATGTGGATGAATTATCTTGTTTCTTTTGCTTACCCTGTGCTTGTACCTTGTATGTTGTATCTTTACGAATCTAACTCCCAGCAAGATATAAAATTACTTACAGGCTTCACAAACTTTCTTCTGAATGGGATATGAATTCTTTCCAGGGCGTCCAAATGAGCGTTTGAGATCTACTTGATACGTTGCCTGCCGCCGGATCTCTTTGCCATCCAGAATGATTGGTGAACAATCATCGTTTTCTGGTCTTTCAGATGAGTTTGAAGCTAAAATGTGATCTGCGTATAAAAATGCGGAATGTTAGGCCAACTCACACCTTTGCGTTTTACAGGCCAAGCGGTTTTTTTAAATTGAAAATGCTCTCTGGACGCACAAATACGCAGGAAATACGGTGGATTGACGTGCGGGTACTATCGTTGAGCGCAAGCCGAAAGTCAGTCCACCGTCTGATCCGCGTATACTGTGGGAGTCGGTCTTTAACTATGACTCTTGGAATACACACATACAGAAATCGGGGTACAAATTTGTACCCTATACTAGGGTACGATCCAATGCAACACTGGCTGAATCACATGGGATTCAAAACTGTACCCCAACGTCTCGGGTTCAAGGTTGTGCCATCGGAGCACAATGCCGGAGAATAACTTTTAACACGAGACAATTTGATTCGTGTGATTAAGAAAAATACGCAATTTGCACAAATTGATTGAATGACACATGTTCATTATAATAAAGGCCGATTCACATCTTTGCGTTGCTAGTCTACGTATGGCCGAGCTATTTTGAAAATCAGAAACGCTCCCTTGACGCACAAATACGCAGGTCATATGGAGGACGACCCTGAGCATACGCTCCTCGAGTGCAAGCCGAACGCCAGTCAATTGTCTGATTATCGTATACATACTGTGCGTTTTTAATATTAAAAAGCTCTCGACCGACGCTGGCTAAAACGCAAAGTGAGAGTCGGCCTAAACATAACATAATAGACACTTATAACATGCCTCCAAATATGAATTTGTCCATTATTTCTCAGTATATGTCCTAAAAACAGAACTCATGACACTTTTAAAAGGTGTATTTTTCCTTTTATATCTGTTTTCTTAACATATTGGATCATGCTGATTTTTATACACAAGAGGGCCACATGAATTGTGAGCCTTATTACTTACACTCCATTTGTTATGTCTATACAACCTGCAATTCGAGGGAAAACACTTTTTAGTTGTGTTTAGATAATTAAAAGATGAATTGATGTACCAAAAGAAATAAGATGTACATATGAATAAAATAATTACCGAAGTTTATCAGCAAAGTAGCGGAGACAAAAGCGATGATAACTCTATATTGATGTACACCTTCCATGTTGAAAGGATGAAAATTAATGGGACGAGCAGCGTGTTGTCCGCAAAGATTTTATTATTCGTTGAATTTCATTAGACAGGGACGCACTTTAGCATTTAGCTTGTTATGTAGGCCAAGAAGGCATGGACTTCATAAATATGGACTATGTACGATTTTTATTGCTTTAAGATTTTTAGATTCGCCGACAGTTTGAAAGAGAAGACTTTCGGCTCTCAGGCATGGACTTTATAAATATGGCCTATATACGATCTTTATTGCTTTAAGATTGGGAGATTCGCCGACCGTTTGAAAGAGAACACTTTCGGCTATCACGAAAAGCGGTTAAAAAAGCGACTAGCCAAATATTGAATTTGTCCAACGGAAAAGAAATATCAGATGAACAAAGCCAAATAAAACTGATAAAAATAGGAAAACTAATAAGAAATTTATGAACGTTTAAGTATTTAGACGAGTTGGCAACTCATGACGTCATAGGTGAACAATATTGACCATTTCTTTTATTCATATTAATGTACTATAATGTTCCTATTTCCTCAAAACTGTAACTACAGCATATCTTCATATTAGATATGTAGATCCCCCATTTACATGTTTACATTAATACAAACATTTTATCTTTCTGTAGAATCGATGAATTTTGCATAATAAACGTGAACAAATTGATGGTTTATCAAGCACCCATGAAGTAACCAAACTGGCAACATGTCTAAAACTTTTCACTGATTTGCCCATTTTTCAAATAATCAAACATTCAAAAATTCTTAGTTACTTGTTCGATTTTCTTCAAACCCTTTTCTTTTCTTTCAGTTCTGCTCACCGAATTTTTCTGTTCCTGTTGAAAATTGAGCATTATTGGGTAGACTCTTCTTTTTAAAGAGTAAGTACTTTCAGCTCTGGTATTTACGCAACATTACGTAACGGACCTTTCAGCTCTGGTAATGATCTGTAGAGGCCATCTTTTCTTTCAGAACAGTCACATATTGACTTGGGTTGTTTTCTGCGCTGCGGGTTCGAACCCTGGTTGCGTCTTTCGGATGGTGATGTTCAAGTTCTTTCTTTCTTCTTCTCCTGGCGAAAATTATTCCAAATTTAAGAGATACACAATAATACACGCCGTAAAAAGGGATGTCTCACTCTCTCTCTCTCTCTCCGAATGTGAACTAAATTTTCTCGGCAAAACTTCCACCTCAAAGGAACAAAGATTGTCAGAAATCCTTTTTATAGTATGTCTTTGGTAAAGACGGGTATGCCAGGGCAAATGCAGGATTTATCAGGAAGGGGGCTCAAGGGGTCGCCGATGGCTTGAATGTGAAAAAAAGTCTTCATTTCCAAAATAATAATAATAATAATGGTGGCTACTTGTATAGCGCACAGGTCCACCTTATCGGTGCTCACTATTACCCGGCTCTAGCTGGCCTATAGCCCAACAAAAAATATCACCATAAAGATAAGTGATAAATTTTTACTATCCGGCATAATTGAAATTTTAAACCTCATGAAATATTCACCAAGGCGGTAATTCTAGCAATGGCACACACCTTTTATGAATCTATAACTAGCTTGTTGTCATGTTAGAACACGAATGCAATAATTGCAAAATGTAGTTAGAAAAGGGTACAATATTCCATCTTTCTGTAAAGGTGCAATTTCGCACCTTATTCATAAAAGTGTAATAATTTCTTGCACATTTTTATAAAAGTGTATTATTTTCCTTTCTATTTACCTTCCAATATAGATCAATATCAATTTTAGATATTCTTATTTTGCGTTCTTTGAAATAAAAGTGCAATATTTCAATTGTTCTTCAGAATGAAATATCGTATATTAAACAAAGAAGCAACTTTGGGGTTCAGACCCACACCATTATCTGTCGCTTCATTCCAAATCAAATGCTCTTCCTACTGAGCTAGTCTCTGATTTCAACCAATTTCATCGGCCGTGAATGTTGGCAGAGCATTTCCCGTCTACGATTCAAGAGGGACAGTCTTCCAAAGTAAAAGAAAAAATGAACAAATGAAAAAAAAATATTTATAAAAATAGTCAAAGTATCATCTTCAGGCAGTCGGAATTTCTGATGTCCTAATACCCGTCATGTCATTCGGTTAATAAGAGCTGCTGCACAACTCAGCCGCTAGAGCGCCTGGTTTTTATAATGAAGCGATCCTTTATGGCGCGAGTTCAAGCCCCAGCACTGCCGCCATTTTTTTTTTCAATTTAGCTTGTGAAATATTCCACCTTTATGGAAAGGTGTAATATTTTACGTTTATTAAAATGGTGAAATTAAAAGTCTGTGCTCCAAGTTTTGCCTTACTTTGCACCCTTTCTTTTTGTAACACGATACAAAATATTTCCGCAAAATAATGTTGTGCATGGACAATAGATCCGTACTCCGTGTATTGAATTGTGTGGACACAACAATTACAAGCCGGTTCTGATTTGAATAACATTACTAAGGACTATTGAATTGGTGTTCGACTGAATTTTAAGGAAATATTTTATATCGTGTTTTGTGTATCCTATTTATATACAAATTTTGTCAACACCTTAAACGTAGCCTTTTGGGGTTAAACATTTAATTGCAAAATTAAAAAATAAGAGGGGTCGGGGCAAGTAATGAAAGTCTCTGATTACAGAACGGCAACATGTCCTTTTCTAGCTGCCCTTGATATTCGGATAAATATGTCTGTTTGCTTTCTGCTGGTATACAATTCATTTTCAGAATTCGTTTACACTATATTAATGTTTATGGTATGCAGTACTTAAGCTACCATTGGTTCGTCCGCAACATGTTTGCTTGTTTCCGCCAATATGTTATCCGTTGTTTAGAGAGAGGGGGAGAGAGGGCAACCAAATTGTCGTTTGCAACATGTTGAAGTAGTGAAGTTTGACAACACAACTGCTGAACTTGAGGGAAACTTTTTTTTTCAAAGACGTTAATTGCAACGCACTGCAATAGTTAGGGTTTTTATGAGTTTTCCTGAGATTTATCTTTATTGGAGAAGTAGTAAATTGTCAGAGTATTTTCATCCATCAAGAAAATTCGGAAGATTTACTCTAATCAACATGCTGGTAAGCGTTCGGATATTGTGCAGTGTCAACAAAGGAAAAAGTCCTGGGGCCTGTAACGTAAAACAAGTTTGCAATAAATCGCAAAACTTTAGTACAGGATTTCACATAGACTTGTGATTGATATCAATTGTACGATCAATTGGGAAGTTTTATGTGACGGGGCCCTGGAGTGAGCTATGGCTAGCGCTGATGATGGAGCTGGTGTAATTCCGACTTCATCGACAACGCCTGAAGTGCCTGATGATGCGGGGGCTGCGAATGGAGGCGACGGCAACGCGACAGTCGGCATACCCGCGCCCCCGACAGCAGGTGACATCGCCAGCACCGTCGACAACATCGCTGGAATGCTCGACGGAGACAAGACCACGGCCGGTGGGGCGATCATCCCACAGAGCGTCGTACGAAACACCGCTTGTATCATCTTCGGCGACTTCGCCGCGTCGTACCTCGCCTATACGGTCATCGCCAACCTCGGCATTTTCGGGCTGGTCTTTCTCGATTACGACCGCGACGACGTCAAGGAGATGAACCTGATCATCATCGGGCTCGATGCCCTGTTCTTCCTAATCACCGGGTGCTGCACGGATTGGTATCGGGGCTACTACCCGGCGATGCACATCTATGGCATGTTCACTTTTACAGGTTTGTAAATGAAAACATGTGTTGCCAAATGTTTCAGAATACTATTTATTTAAAGGAAACCCCACTCTGGAATTATTGTGCTAAAATGAAGAGAGTGCAAAAATCAAACTATCCCTCATTAGCGGCACGGATTATGATATAATTGATACTAATTTTTCAACAGATAATCCAATTCTGTTCACATTTTGACAATTTGTGAATTTCACTTTCTTCATCCATTGACATCACAATCCCTGTGAGTAGCTACACGCGGCAAAAAAATTCGAGAAAGTAATCTTCATTCACACTTTTATTCAGTTCGATCAGATCATATCATTTGTAAGAAACGCGAATATAGAGCAGTAATATGAGTTGCAACTTTGATATATCATTCATGAAGTATCATACTCGCAAGAATACGACATGTTTTGCTGTACATGCTTAAATTAGATATCCTGGAAATATTACATTTTTGCGGGTAGCTTACTGTAAATGATCGTCCTTGGGCGATTGGTTTCACACCACCCCAAATATTTGGGACAAGAATTTTATTCAAAGTAAACAGCCCATTTCAAGCATTGCCAATTGTTAAATACACACAAAAGACATTTGCTTCCCTCTTATTCTGCGGAGAAATGTCAAACATCCGGCGCAAAATAAATATGGAAGGTACTTTCTTTTGTGTTCATGGAACTATTCTGAAGGCTTTGATGAAGTTATTTACTTTGCCCAGAAGATCCAGATTTCAGATTTCAAAATTTATTCAATCATTCTTTAAAAACAATGCATTGAAAATAATTACAAGAGTACAAATAGAAAAGCACAGACAGGCAAGAATAACAAATTTACCTTATCCCCTCTGCTCAAAGTGCGATGCCCCTTTTTAAATGATTATGATGATTAAACCTCCTACCATGCCTAGCTATCCGCGCAAAAAATAAGATAATTAGTAAATGAAAATACTTTCTAATAATGTGTGAGCAATTGATAGGTATTTTAACAGATAACTATTAAGGTTACCCACATTCACAATATCATGTTTCTGTATACAGGTATACATCATTGTGTATTTCCATTTTCTTATATTGGGTAATTTGTAACAATAGCTTCTTCATTTCATCCATGTTCTTGATCAATACCTATCTTAATCCCCTGTTACATAGGACCCCAGAAGCACCACGATTCACCCCGACTCTTTGTTCGGAGGCATTTAACTGTGAATTAACAAACAGTCGGGGTGAATCGTGTTGCTTCTGGGGTCCTATGTGACCGAGGCTTTACCATACACTGAATAAACGATCAAAATATATTTATATCTTACATGATTTACACGCATGGTACTGTAACCAATCAAAAAGTCTTTTCTGCATTAATATAATCTTTAACCAAACGAGGACTGCAGTAAAAAGTTCTCCTCACAAATTTGAAAAAAAATTAAAGGCTCGAGTGTGACAAAAACTGTGCATTATTTTTTATACTAACCACTTATCTAGTATTCCCACTCCGTCGAATTGTATCATTGTATTTTTATATGCTGCAACACATGCCACGATGTGAATATGTAACTATAATTTGTTAATATAGCCGTCATATAGCCTTCATATTCCGACATCATACTATTTTGAGCTCTAATGAACAAAACCGATCGACCCTCTAAAAACACCCCAACATGAACTTTTTCTTGCTTTTCACCAAGATTAAAAAAATCGTAGTAAAATTATGAATAGATATGTGAGATACGGCCTGACAAACATACTAGTATATTCAAATGTAGTTTGGCTTTTCATCGATCTTCACATAAATTGTGAACATAATAATGATATAATAATATGTCTTATTTACCCAGGCTAGCCACTTTCAGCTGTAAGCTGTTCATCAAGCGGCCCCTGCATAACATTAAGTTCGGAAATTTAAAACAAGTTGTATCATGATAATAATGCAAAAAAAAATTCACTCGACCGACACTTTTTTCCAAGATTAAAGTGAGGGCACCCAAACAATTTTTTGGCCTAAGATGAAATGCAATCATAATTTCAGAAGTACATTGATCACCACTAATGACTTCTGCGGGATAGCTTGGGGGTTATCTCTGCTCAAACATAACACACCGGTCTTAAGAGAAACAAATACAGTCATCAAATATATTGCTGGTATGCAAATATGTGAGTCGACATCAATGCACTTTTTATTCTTTGATCCATTCCATGGGCCGCTACAGCCTCGTATCTAAAAAAAAAATAGAAATGTTCAGGAGAGCCCTATACATGACTGCCTTAAGAATGGGAGAAAATACTATGCATTGTGCCACAGACACTCGGAGTTTTCACATTATAAAAGGAATGTACACATGCAGGACAAAGTGCATCACCCATGGTACAAGTTATTAAAAAAAACATCATAAGAAAGTGAAATGCGAGGTTTTATCAGCCCGCTGATCATGTTGTAAGTATTACGGTAAAAAGTTTAATAAGAGCGGGCTGATTATTGAGTATTACCATACGCCAACAGTAACTGGATATCAGAAATTCATTAACCTATACAAAGTAGAAAGTTTAGAAAAGTACATGCAATTTAAAAAAAGCCGGTAATATATAGCAAATATCATGATTTAGACTTGATGAAGTATCGTGCTTCTAGTACCTCGTCAAGAGACGCAGCATTATAGCGTGAAGGCCCGGGCACACCAAACACGGCATGGCATAACGGCACGGTATTTCCGCGCTTTCTTGGTTGCTATTGGTCAGCGCGCTCCTCCGCGCAAAGGATGTTTCACAATTGGCCAATCACAGGGGAGAAATCCCGTAAATACCGTGCCGTGATGCCGAGCCGTATTTGGTGTGCCCGGGCCTTGATTCAGTATTTACAAAATTTAGCTTAAGGTAATACAGGTCGTATTACTAAAAGTCGAGTGGCAGTTTTAATATTTTTTTTTTTTTTTTTTTTACTCAGCAATAAGAATACTGTGAGCTTTAGGAATAAGGGTCCAGCATTACAAATTTAATTGTGAAAACAATTGAAACACTGAGGTCACTTTTTGGCTGCCATATTACACTTTTTGTGAAAAATGGAACGATAAAAACTATGACTCTGCATAGAGTTCAGAGGATTTGAACCCCCCTTTTTAGAAATTTGGGTACAATCTTTTACCCTTAGGGGTGCAGCCGCTGGTAAAGTATCACCACCTTTAGGGTGTAAATATGTGTAACACGGTGGAGATACTCTTAAGCGCAAATTATAGTTGGCTTTGGAGCACCTTAGATATGTATGACAACCCCTCTTTCGCTTTCTCTGTGGTTTTCTCCCTTATTTCTTCAGGCACCTTAATTCTGCCTATCATAACGTTTGATTGGCAGTATTCGGGGCCTGTTTCACGATTACACTCAGAGTTCGCCGCGCATTATTCTCCTTATATTTCCGAACTTCTGATCGTTGTTTAATTTGGTGTACCTGAAATGAGAGTGCTAGACTGTCTTTCATTTATTCACCTATTCTCTCCTTTATTCTTTCAGGCACCTTAATTCTACCTATCCTAACTTTTGACTGGTTAGTATTCGGGCCCTCTGTCACGATACCTCTCACAGTCCGACGGGTTCTGTTCTACGTTGCCCGGATTGTCGTTGGTTTCGGTGTGTCAGGGATCAGTGTAACAGCCCCTCCCTTCGCTGCGAGGCAGATCGAGAAGTACGGCAGAGCCACCATCCAAAGTTGCTTTCATTAGTAAGTATCATTGCACTGTTCTCGTCTACTCATGGACTGTTCTCGTGTATCTCATTAGATTAATTCGATGGGACCAGTTAAACACGTTGACCTGTATTCTGATGTCAGGTTTAACTTAAAGTACAATTTGAATCTGAGGTTTTAGTATGAGACGCCAAAAGAGGCTTGCAATCTATGACAGTCGGTGTTTAATTTACCAGCACATTTGGCACTCGTACTAGTCTTTAGTATTAAAAAGCTGTCTAGTTTTCTACATTATTAGGGCATGGCAAAAGAGAGCAGTTAACATAATAATTATACCGTTTGAATAAAGATCTGACACTTTGGGCTACCTATGCTTAGACCACAGATTTGGACTCGAGTTTGAGTTAAACCTGATATCAGAATATGGGCCTCTAGGGATAACAGGAGCCCTTAAACCATGTAAACTGAGTGGTGTTTTACAAAGTTATGAACAACTTTAAAATTACTTTAAGAACAACTTCAATGTTTGGATTTAATCCCCATTCATGCCTGGGTTTAATTCCCCTTTAACGGCAGAAATCTATAGCTTCACCGTCCAAAGTTGCCTGACATGAGAACAACGTCGTCCCATTCATCTCATGTCGCTGGCAGTTAATCCAATACCGATACCTACGCCACCAATCCGCAGTCAGGAAAACAGTTTTGGGGAACACACACGAGGTTAAGATGTACGGTTCAGCATCATCTTCGGGAACTATTAGAGACGGGAGCCGGGCTATCCCTCCCACGATTATTGAAGAGAAGTTCGCACAGGAGTCGTTGGCGTCCCTCCAATCGACACGGTAGATGAAGGATTTGTCAGGAGTGTAGTAGCACCTCCCCTGACCTTGCAGCCATCCACCCGGGCAAGATACTGCAGTATAGAAATGATAATAATGAGACCTTAAGGGGTGTAAAATCAACTGCAAATCAACTGCAAATCAATTGTAACGCACATTTTCATTCATGCCCTGTATGCATATTTAACAGGATACGCATGAAACAATGATTTTGAGCAATGGTTAGTTCCGATCAACTGTAACTTGCGATCAATTGCAACTTTTTAACAACACCCCCTTAGACATGTAAAAGGCGGTTCTGACTATTTTTCACCAATAACAACGATATTGTTGATATCTTATGATCTTTAAAGAAAAAATACATGTAGTTCTGTGAGTGTGTAGTTTATGCACCCCACCACCCCACCCGCCCCACAAAATAAGAAAAAAAGACCGATGAAAAATAATGTCTCTTATCAAAGCATGGTCGGTGCCTGGCGTATTTGTTGTGACCGTTGTGATCACTGTAATCCCTTATGCCTCAAATACTTTGGAGCCAGTTAGTTACCATGATGATTAATTCTATGGCCTTCCTCTTCTGTATTCTATTGAAATCATGGGTCATTACTTTAAATGGGAGCGTCACTTATAGACCAGAAATTAGTTTGAAGACATTCTATAAATAATAGATGCAATTTAAATAGCGCACGTATCCACCCTGGCTTTAGCTCGGCGTACACCAGCGCACAAGGCATTTCAAGGAATAAATATTCCTACCAGGTACCCATTTACCTCACCTGGGTTGAGTGCAGACACAACGTGGAAGAATTTCGTGTCGAGGGAAATTAATGATACCACATGGTGGAGAACTTTTCGATCGCGAACCGCATGCATGAATATCCCGGGTTCTCCACCAGTTTTGTGGGAGTGATGTCAGACATTGTAATGCGAGGTATTTCGTCGTTTGTGAACACTTGGCGAATGTGGGCTTGCATCAATAAATTGACAGTCATAGCAAAATCTGAGTAAACCTCGCTGTTATGATACAAATCGCCCGTGCTTTCACGAAGTGACGGGAGCTACAGGGCATTGTTACACGAAATGAGTTACAAATCTATTGAAACATATCCTTCTACAGACTTAACACGTTATTAGATAGGATGCCCATTGAATTTGCGCGAGAAAGGGATTTCTTTGTCATCATAAAACAATACACTTTGGCTACCGTTACTTCGTGAAAACACCGACGAGATGTGATTCTTACATTCGAAAATGTACTCAGATTGTCAGTTCTAGTCTTATGTGTGCATGTGCATGTATGTGTGTGCATGTGTGGGGGTCTTCGTATGTATGTGTGAGTGCACGCGTATTACTATGAGAATTATGTACACACCATTAAGGCCAAGTTCAGAACAAAATCCATCATCTGGCTTTGGCGTCGGGTCGATTTCGTCGCAAAGTCTTCCCCTGAACCCGACATAGCAGTGGCATTCATATCCATCCATCGTCTCTTCACACCGACCATTCACACATTCATTGTCCAGGCAATCTAAGTAGGAAGAGAGTTAGATATATCATCGTAATAAATAATGGAACATAATTTCAGCGCTAACGCTGGATAATGATAATAACACCAGTTTCGTGTTATTTGAATTTCGCCAATTCAATGCTCATTTGTAATGCTATTGAAATCTGAAGTTGCTTGTGATTTGTATGTCCACACAGTTCAATACATGACCTAAGGATTTCTTGTCCCTTGACACATTTAATTTTTTGGAAATAGATTATGTCGTGTTTAAAGGGGAACTACACCCAGACATTAAATTTCTATCATTAATTGAAGAAAATAAGAAGAACGAACTGTGAAAATTTGAACGAAATCGGATAATCCATTAAAAAGTTATGAATTTTCAAACTTTTGATTTACACCCCTCATGGGCTCCTTAAATTGGCAAACGTACAGGCTCAAAATGGCTGCCAACATGGAGAACTCCCCATTCACTTTGGACACAAAAATTCACATTTTCCCCTTTTTCCAGAAAAGTATAAAAAAAAAATTTTTACTAAGTACATTATAGCCACATTAAGTCTACAATAATTCCCGAAAGAACGGTGTTGATTCCTCATTTGAAATATAATATTGATCCGTTTTCAATAAATTTATATGCAAAGTGAATGAGGAGTTCTCCATGTATGACATCACAGATTATGGTAATTGGCTATAAGTTGCCAATTCAAGGACAGGTGGAAATGATAACTTTGAAAATTCATAACTTTTGAATGAATTTGCTCAGATTTTCACAGTTTGTTCATCTGATTTTTCTTCATTCATTGACCGTACATTATTGCGTGGGTGTTATTCCCCTTTAATGAAAGCTTTCAGAGTCAAGCATTGATAAGGTGGACCTGTGTGCTATACAACTACATGCACCATAATTGTTAATGTTTCCTCATATAACTATTGAAATCGAACTCAGCATGCACAAGAACATGATTTTCCAGCATTCGCAACTATACAATTTTCATGTTTTACATAATCCGCTATAATCTACGGGGATGAAGTAGAATACTATAATAGGTCGGCCCTATTCCCTTACAAAAATAAAAGAAAAACTTACTGGGGAATCTACAAACTCTGTGTCCAGGTGGTATGCCACCTCTAGTGTTCATGAAGCACCATGTGCCTTCGGGGCGGGCTGAAGAAGGTATCAACTTGGGTATGGTCTGCACCATGCTACCGTTCTCGTACTCCTTCATTTGACATTGCTCGAACATCGGGAGGGTGTAGTTTAGACCGAAGCCGTCGACACAGCATGATTTAACGGGGTCATTTGGGACGTTCGCATCTGCTGATCCTTGCAACCCTGCGGCATGAAGCAAAAGCAGTTTGTAAAACAGACAGTGTGTAACAAGCATGTAAGAAAGGACAGTTGGTATCAATGTGGGTTTGGTCCGTACCATGCTACCGTTCTGATATTCCTTAAACATGTTCAAGGGAAACCAACCCCTGGGATTATCGTGCTGTCATTGAATGAAGAAAAGTCAGAAGAACAAACTGTGAAAATTTGAGCAAAATCGGATAAGCCGTTCTACAAAGATATGACGATCCCTACCGCTTATGCCAATTTTCGATTGGGGTATAGCATTTCTGTATTGATTCTGCATGTATTTTGAGAAGAATAATGTTGCAACCTTACTTTAAATTTTACATTAATCCATTTTTTTTAATTCTATGCACAAAGTGAATGAGAAGTTGTCCGACATGACGTCACAGATTCCATCGAATTTACCGATCGCACGGATCCCCATCAGCGATAGGGATGTCAGTAACTTTGAAAATTCATAACTTTTGAATGGGTTGTCCGATTTTGCCCACATTTTCACAGTTTGTTCATCTGATTTTTCGTCAGTCAATGAGAGCACGATAATTCCAAAGGCTGGTTCCCCTTAAGTTTGCATTGCTCGAACATCGGGAGGGTGTAGCTTAGACCGAATCCATTCGCACAACATGATTTCTTGTGGACAATAGGGACATTTGCTTCTGCTGATGCTTGCAACCCTGAGGCATGTAGCGAAAGAGCGGACATTGTGTACTGGTGTAAGAGGCATGTAATGGACAGCTGGTATAAAAATTCTGTATGGTCCGAACCATGCTGTCATTCTTGTATTTTTTTTAGTTTGTATTGGTCTGAAATTAGTTTTAGTTTAAAGGATCCTAGGGGTAATCATGACTGTAAACATAATTAATAGGGCGCCGTAACATAAAATATATAGGGATTACTCGCAAATCTTTAGTACGTGATTTCACATAGACTTACGATTGATATCAATCATACGATCGACTGGATAGCTGTATGTTACCATGCCCAGATCATACTTAAAATGATCAGAGGACTAGTTATTCTGACCATATTCGTGGCCATTTTAACTAAAATATCGTTGCTTTTGACAAACACGTCAGTGCCCTTAGCATCTTTTGAAATATGTTACATTTTAAATTATGATGGGCGCACTTACCGTATAGCAGCAGGTTGACGGATAATGGAACGAGAAATACAGCTTTCATGTTTAACTGCACTGTAGAATGGAGATATAATATAATCAATTGAAGATACACTAAAAGTGAATGAACTCGACACATTGCTAAGCATGGTGAAGTAATACATTAACAAAAATGGATGTTTCTTAGATGTAATCTAAAATATTTTAAAAAGACGTGAAGAATGAATAAGATTTAAAAATGAAATACTGTGGGAGAATCACAGTGTGATGGTTCTGAAGCACTCCCGTAAACTAGAGGGTCAGTCGTTCGAATCCCATCCACGAAGTTAATTTCCTTCAGCAAGAAAGTCATCCACAAAGCTGCACTTTACCCAGGTGTTATTGGGGATCAGTAGGAGACATGAACACAATGGCTGGTGTATATTTGCATTGGTGCTGGGCTTGAATTGATATGCAGTCACATGGTAATAATATCGGAAGAGCTTTGAGCAGTCGAAAATATGATAAGGCGATATAAATCCAATATATCATTGTAATGAATAATAATTGGAAGACGGAAAGAAATAAGATAACAGATCTAGCATACCGCTAACAGATCTTTTTTTCTGGAAAATTGTTAGGTACCAATATGCGTCAGGGCCGCAGATGATCAATGCCTTGCATCTCTTTTCCGAGCTCTATGTTCCACATTAATAATGGAAATTCATTTCTAATTGATTGATTCCACTTTCGACACGATACAGCATGCGGTTCTGGCATAGATAAATTAATGTTAATTAGGAGTGTTTGGCTTATACTGAAACGCGTTGACATATATGCATAAAATCAACTAATTAAAATAATGAATAAACGTCAACGTACTATCAAAGTAATTACTTACTGTGTTAAAACAATATATCATCGCATAAATGAAATGTGTATTAACGACTCTCTGGAAATACCAAAGAGAGCAATGCACATTCCACGCGTGGCTGCTGATTGTCTTCGTCAGTTACTGGAAATTGATCTTTTTGTCTTGACATAATGGAAATCCAATCAACTAGCTGCAAGGTTAGACAGCATATTTATTTCTGTCGTCGTTATCGCATTAGTATTATCCTACAAACCAGGGCGGTGTTTCCCCAAGATAAGAAAGACTTTACACACGACTTATCATTCGGCTGGTATCCCTTCTTGTGCGCAATGATTTATAATAGTACGCGCATTCAGCGAAAGAATTGATACCAGTCGATCTTAAAGTCGTGCGTAATTTTTAGGAACGATTGGTGAAACACCGCTAAGGACTTTCGAACCCCTCCCCCCCCCCCCGACCCCCCCCCCCCCCCCCCGACTCCTCCCAACCAGTCCCGAGAAACAATTTATTACTTGCCGCGAAAAAAAAATAATAACATTAATTGATCAACGTGATCATCTCCGTACTATTTCCAATGTCATAACTAACGTGCCGCATATACTCAGTAAAAAAAAGTATATCAATTCAATGTCAGGCAAAACAATATCTATAGACCCGCTCACACCTATACGAATTGGGGCGTACGAAGTCTGATGAATTGGGAAAATACGGAAGCTTATAAGGGTAGCACATGAGTTGTTCAGTAATTGTTAAACTCGCTAATTTTTAGTTTTAGTTTAGTTTAGTTTAGTTTATTTATTTTCTTCTACAAAACAACATAAATTCGTAGTACAGTAAAAATAACATGATTCAAGAATATCATTATTAAACTGTGATGACAATTTGTCAACAATGCACTGTATAACATGTAAATCATAGAAGAAGGATTATCTTGTAAGCAAATTGCTTGAGAAAAAAAAATAAGACAACCCTGAGAAAAGAATGATATGATTGATCAGTATAATGTTTCGATGCGCAAAATAAATATCACGATTTTTGCAAATCTTAAAGAGATGGAGATGAGGATGAAGATGAAAAGGAAGTAGATGAGGATGATGGTGGGAGAGAAAAAGATGAGAGTGAAAATGAAAGTGGAGTTTGTACGACATTAAATTAGGAGTGTAGAATTTGACATAGGTTACTGTGAGTATTGAGATTATAGCATGGTGTTGACTTTGGATTTAAATGAACAAATGCGCCCCCTCTAGGACAAGAAGACGAAATTGCACAAACTTGCCTTCGTGCTGCACTTATAAACTTCCGTATTTTTCTAATTCGTCAGCCTGCGTCCATCTCAATTCACCTATATGTGAAAGGGACTTTTATACTGTACATCACTGGGAAATTTATTAACTACACCGTTGCCGCTGAATTAAGGCCCCAGCACACCAAACACGGCACGGCGGAACGGCACGGTTTATACGCGGTATCTTGGTTGTCATTGGGCAGCGCGCTCCTCCGCGCAGAGGATGTTCAACAATTGGCCAATCACAGGGGAGATATCGCGTAAAAACCGTGCCGTGATGCCGTGCCGCGTTTGGTGTGCTGGGGCCTTTAGATTGTGTCTTATCTGCGACATGTAACATAAAAGAGATACAATATTATAATATTGAAAATTAATCGTATCTCTATAGCACACGATTCTACACAGTTATTCAAATCTGAAACGACTGGTGAGCATTGTGTCCGAACAGTTCAATACACAACATACGGATCTATTATCCCATGATCCACTTTATTGTGCGAGAAAAATTATATCGTGCTTATAATTTTCAAGAATAAGTTGCACCTAGTAATGGTTGTGCATGCTGTCTTTTTTCATTTAAATAACACTATTTAAACCAGTTTGGTAATGCACCGGTGTTGTTCTAACACTTCTCTGGGTTGCACAATACTGAATCAATCAACAGCATGCTATTTACATTTTATGTCATCGTTTATGTCATTTATAAAGCTGTTCAATTTGTCCCTCTGGTCTCACTTGCAAGCATGCATATAGCCTTATAACTCAACGGGTCTTTTCCCCCCTCGTATCCTCTGTCGACGTAATCATTAAAAACTTTCATCATGACGCTAATCATATGCTTGCACTTTTTTTACCAATCACATGGTTATTACATTCCCTATCGTTTCTTGCATCTATTTGCTTCAATAGTCTTCATTCAAGCCATCGTGTCTGCACAAAGCTATTTTGGTGTGAACAGTCAACTGTGACGAACGGCACGTCGACCGGAAGTAGTACATCATAGTTTTACGTGCATTGTTACGTCACAGCTAGTTGCGCACGTAACACTGTATAAAACTCCAACGTACTTCTTCCGGTCGACGTGTCCTTCGTCAATATAAACAATTTTATTCTTGCGTCATTTCCATTATCATTAATATTGTCCTGACGTTTTCATATTGTTTTCAGCATTTATACAGCCGCTCAGTTCGCACCATTAATCGCTCTTACAAGTACAGCCTTCATTCAAGTCAATGTGTCCTTTTTTTCTGTGCACAGCTATGTTTTCTGTGCTATTTATCATGATATATTCTGTATTTGTATTTTGTGTTTTAACAATGCTCTCTTGCAAAGCAGGCCCAACGCCTTTAACGATACTACCCTGTCTTTTAAAGAAAACTTGAATGAAACGATTTATGAATAATCTGTCGTCGCAAATATTAGCGATTGTTATTACTATCATCTTAATCATCACCATACTATTAATTCTGTGTGTCTGTATTTTATTTTCAATGTCATAAATAACGTCCTGACTTTTTCATGTTGTTTTCAGCATTTATACAGCCGTTCAGTTCGCACCTCTAACCGCTCTCACCAGTACAGCCTTCATTCAAGTCAACGTCTCATTTTTCTGTGCATACCTATCATCCCCATAGAAATCGGAACATACATATGTTCCGATATATTTGATCATCTCTCGCAGTGAATATTAACGATTTTATTCATCATCATCCTAATCATCACCATATTATCAATTATATTCTTGTTTTGTGTCCATTCTCATAAATAACTTCCTGACTATTTTCTATCGTTTCCAGCATTTATACGGCCGTTCAGTTTGCACCTTTGATCGCACTCACAAGCACAGCCTTTATTCAAGTCAACGTCTCGTTTTTCTGTGCATACCTATCATCTGTCGCCGTGAACATCCTGACGATGATATTCTTCAAATACGTCCGGGATAGGTTCACACAGGGCACCCCTGACGGTAAGGTCACTCCTGAAAAGGGTGTTGAAATAAACACAATTTGGTATATTCACTGCAAAAAAACAGTGGTGTTGAATTTAGCTTCTGTTATACGATGTATGCAACACCGGGATGATGTTAATTTAATATCCATGGTGTAAGCATGTCATGTTGGTTTCAAAAGCATTCCTGTATCGGAGAACACCATTTTAATTTATCACGGGTATTATTGCAGTGTATAGTATAATAACACTGCCAAAGTGTTCTTGTTACACCAATGGTGAATTGGATCAAATGTGATCTAACACAGATATGTTATGAAAAGTACCATTTTTATGCCTCAGTATATCAACAATAAAACAGTACAATTGAAACGTTGTGTGGGATGGCATTAATACAGAATCACTTTTCAATCAACACAATTCTTGTGATACGCTGCGGAATCCACAAAATAAATTCAGGATTCTCGATATGTATGATTAGAAACGGCTTTGAAAGTGTTTTTCCACTCCAGAAAGAGTGTAAACAACCCTAACTTAGTATCAAACTAATTGGTCGATTGGTATTTTCACCTTAGTACATAGCTTTTTTAACCAGCATAAAATGTCATTTGATGAAAGATAATTAATCCACAGTTTCTTTAGTTTTAGCATGCTGGCTTTTGTTGTCGGATTTTTTTTATCATTTGCAGATCTAGCGATGTTTTTGACAAGTAACCGAGCAGTCCTTTTTTAAGACCTAATATGCCAGAAGGAATATCTGAACATGATGTAGCAACTTTCGGTCTTATTTTCGGGATCGTTTACCCAAGATGCTGCTTGGTCTAAATTACCGGGTCCAGTTGCTCCTGAAATGTGTAAAATGTAAACATGATAGATGTAAACCGTAATTGTCACGCGGTTTGGTTACCGTAGTTCGGAACTAGACGTGGCACTTTTATGGACGATTCATGATTGTAGTAATAGCAGAAAGAAGTATGCATTTATGTACATATTAATTAAATTTGTTTTTTTTTCAATTAGGTGGGAATCAAACAAAATTGGTAGTGAAGACAGCCGCCCATGCAATCAAGAGCAAAGTCACCACAAATGCACCAACAGTCTGCTCATCTTGTAGCCTTTGCTCATGCTGCTCCAGTGTCTGCCCAACGGCCCTAGCTACCGCTGGTGAAGAAAGCCTGGAACTCCTTAGCGAGGGCGCCACCAAGTCCGCCTCCACGAGTGCAGAGGTTGCGGACGTGGCAAATCAAGCAACGTACGGCGCCCTGGAGCTTAAGGTAGCTGAATCTACAGGAACTCTCCCGGAATCTGTCCGCCGTGCACTTTGGGTGTGCTACGCAGTGGCCCTTCTCTCCTGCGAGTTTCCGTACAGTATCATGCGTTATCAGGTAAGTTTGCCGGTCTAGAAGGTGATTATATCTCTTTCTTTCGGCGGGACTGTTTTAAAAAGACAATTCTGAAAGCCCCGGGTGATAGAATACCCTTGGGGTTGTTCCTTCGTTGGGATTTCTTTGTTTAATCTAGCCTCTAGTTACTTTCACTTCATCACCAATATCACAGTATTATGACAAAATTGTTTATTATTTATTGATTTCTTCCACTGATCCCAGATTTTCTCATCTGACAAGTCTTAGATAAGCCAGTCAGAATGATTGAAGCCAATGATATTGGTCGGATGCTAAATATTTGCAACTGATTTTATGCTATAATGATAATAATAATGAAAGATCTTTATATAGCGCATAACGCAATCATGCGAAAGTCCTTATGATATACCAAAGTCAATTTCAAAACTATATACTGTTTCTATATCAACATAACAATGCCATTTCAGACATGACATGGTTTCATCTAATCTAGATTACTTCATTTCCCATTCATTTCTTTCCTTATTAATACCAAATTTCCTCATCCTACATAAGCCAAGCAGAACGGATGAAGCTTGTAATACTCGGTCAGGTTGTCAGCTCATCATCACTCATCCAGCGCTACCTATGCTTGTTTGGATCCTTTCTAGCGCAAAACTCTCACCAATTCATTACAAAACGCATATTAACGACATTTTAGCAAATATGACAATAGACATATGATGTTGAAAATGTTTATAAAAGTTCTTTGATTTATTTCTTACTCTGATACCAGATTTCTTCATCCTACATAAGCCAAGCGGAGCGGATGAAGCCGGTAATACTCGGTCAGGTGGTCAGCTCATCCCTCCTCCAGCGCTACCTACCCCTCCTGGGGATAGCCCTCGCTCCCCTAGTCAACGTATACATCTATCCGTACATCAGTTCAAGATTCACAGTACTCACCATGCCGAATAGAACATGTGAGTAGTGATATTCTTACCCGTTCAGATCTACGCCGTTAAACCAGTTTAACGGAAACCGGTTTAACCGAAGCTGGTTTAACGACAGGTCATGGGACGAGCGGTCGATCACGAAAGCGGTCTTCCAAACTGGTTTGAAATCCGCTCTGTGAGGTAGATTTTCGTGACTAGGAACCAGTTTACCAGGTAATCCGAACGCTCGAGATCCGTAAAGCGCCCTCAAGTGGTTTAACTTTCAGGACTTGATGATCTCAGGGATCACGGGAAGAACAAAACCACCTGTTGGATCTCCATAGACGGATGAGAGCTACAAAACAAATACAACAAAGCCACTTTACGTGAAGTGAACGTAAAATGCACTCTAGTTTGAATGGGACACAACTGGGCTTCCAAACCCGCTCTGGGAACTAGATTTGAACGGGATGTTAGATTTGTATATATTTCCCAATCTCGCAGGGACTTAAAGGGGATTGAAACCCTCAAATTATCTTGACTTACTTCAGTAGGTGTAATATTCATCGATGTAATGGAATATTTTAGTTTACACGAAAAAACAGCATAAGGAGAAAAATTTTCATTTCCTGAGCCAAGATTTCGTCTGCTAGCAATACCCTGGAGGCTACCATTTTGTTATTTGGTACGAGAAAGTATTTTGTTATCCCTGAGTAGAACGTCTTTGATCGAAATATAAGCTTAGAATTTGAATAAAAATATACCTTACATATGGTCATATATTTCAATATCTTAAAACTGGTCTGGATTTATTTTTAAAAAGAAAGTTTTGTTCATTAGAATCGTGTTTTATTGGCATGGGCGTGACGTTTTTGCGGAGTAATGACGTTTTTGCGGAGTAGAGTCCAAGTTTCCTTGTAACAAAACAAATGAAAGAAAGGAATCTGTATTATCGGTTGGCTATTTAAACCATTGTATATCACTTTCTATAGCGTTATACCATCAGATGAAGACCAGAACAAAAACAAAAATCTGCGGTACAGGGTGGCCTTTTAAAGTCATGCATTCGCATTTATATAGGGTCTTTGGCAAAACGCTACGTTTTCACCTGTATTTAAACAATAGAATACAATACCTAGAAGGCTTGCTAAATAAAGGAAATGCTGTTATGCCAGGCAAGTCCACTAAAAGCACATTTCTTTAGTATAAACAGATGAATTGAAGACTGAATTATTTTTTATAAGTCGTACTAAAATATTGGACACCTATCACGCATTTTTTCCAACATAACGTATTTTATTTGCCAAAGATTGAACTATTTTACAGTTTAATTAATATTTCCCTTGCCATACAAAATGATATCAATGGATCACGTCGAAATATCTGTTCAGAACAAAATGGCAGCCCCCTTGTAAGTGATAGCAGACGAAAACCTGTTCTAAAATATCGGGAAATTTACACTTTTCTGAATTTATTTTAGAGCTTGATCCAGTCTGACTAGTAGTGGTATATGATACCTTTCTTATAGGTTTATATTATCCTCTAGGATTCATTCTTCTTTAAATTGTTCTAAGATAAAACTAGCACTCCTTGGTTGCCCCGGAACTTCGACTAGAAAGTTGTTATGTTTTATTTTGTCATTTTCCCTCTTGGCACATGAAAAGGAACATTTGGTTCTTTATACAAGACAACTAACAAAATATTTATGACTTCGTTAACACCATTGGTTTACGCTTGACGCAGATAGAAAGCCACATTGTTAAAGACCTGTTAGCAGTATATTGGAGGGGAAAAAAGCTAATCAGATTTGATAATAGTCCCGCGAAGGACACTCTGAGCATGAATATTCAAAGTTCACTCAATCATGAACGAAGTCGGTTTTTAAAATGCATTATAGGTATTAGACCTTGAAACATATGTATCAATTCGTTATCGTTTCTGCGAAACGGTATAAAGGGTCTTAGATGAAAGGCCGATGACTGTCATAAATAGTATTAGAGTGCTGGAGAGTGCCAAAAAAAGGGTTTTCGTAATCGATATACTATTATACCAAAAAAAATGTCCCAAACATATTCCGATGTGCTAACTGCTAAAAAGTTTTTTTCTAAGATCTTTCTTCAATACTTTTCGAGGCTGATTGGGCCGTTAGTATAATGAAAAACATGATTTTCATTGAAGTGCTAGTGTAGAGAATAATTACGCTTTTCAATGGGATACATTTTTTGGTTGTTGCTATAATAAGATTTCCTTATAATCAATCATACAATATTATCATAATGCTACGAAAAAAATTAAACAGACTTCTATTTCTCTGCTCATGAACAGTTTATTTCAAATAAGAAAAATATGATCTCGAACACCGTTCTAATTTTTGTTTCCTATTAATTCTATACATGCTTAATATATACTTATAGCTTTGTATTGCTTCATATCTATTATTTTACATTATTCTGTTTTATTATATTTCTTTAGTAACATCAATAATGTTATTATTATTTCTTACATGGCCCGTACGGCCCAATGCGCTTTAACTATATTATTACCCCGGTCAAAGGATATATAACAATATCAATCGTACAAAGTGCGCTTTCTTAGCTCCCTGGGGAGCTTCCACAGTGTCAGCTTAAGTTAGAGTGGCGACGACAATCTTCATATCCTACCATGCACCCATTTAAACACCTGGGTGGGTTGAGTGCAGCACATTGTGGTTAAATCTTTTGCTGAAATAAAATTAACGCCATGGACGAAATTCGATTTCTTTACATGACTTTTCTATGATTTGTAATATATGGAGGCGGCGTGGTGTAGTGGTCATGACTCTCGCCTTTCAACCAGAGAGTCGCAGGTTCGAGTCCCATCCATGGCTTTAATTTCCTTCAGCAAGAAATTCATCCACATTGTGCTGCACTCAACCCAGGTGAGGTGAATGGGTACCTGGTAGGAACATTTATTCCTTGTATATAAGTATGTATGAATTGTCAATGTTTTAAATGTACACAGACCCCACGGAAGACCAGCTCCCCTTGATGGACGAGCTGAATGTGCGTTATCCGCCGTATTTTGAATTGTATATGTTTTTTAATACGGAAATAAATTCAATCATTCAATCAATCAATCAAGTGCGCTGGTGGCTGCCGGGCTAAAGCCAGGGTAATAATAATGCAATTGTAGAGTGCTTTAATAGGGAACTCTCAGAGTTGATACGCGCTATATAAAAGCCGTTAATTAGTACTATTATTATTGTGGAAAATGAACATGAATTTTAATCTTAACTTTCATTAATACGCTTTGTTAAGTGATCGGCATCTTCTTCGCAACCCTGTCCGTGCTCTCGGCGGCGATCGTGGAGACGGCGCGGTTGACGTACATCGAACGTGGCGACTTCTTCATCCAGGAGATCGACAATCAGACCGTGGTCGCTTCCAACCTCAGCCTCGATCTCCTCATACCGCAGTACTTCTTCATGGGCGTCGCCGATGTCTGCATTTTCATCACTGGTGAGTTGCTATTGTAATTATCAAGATACTCCGAGTACGAAAAACCGTGCAAAGGGAGGTTAAAATAAGTAGGTAAAGCGCACAGATATTTGCGTTTACTAAACATTACAATTTTAGATTTCAGGATATGATCATGAAAAATTTGAAAAAACGACCACTGAATTTAGGGTGTATTTATTTTCATCTTTGGTGAGTTTTACGAGAGAGTGAGTTAAAGCGCCCTCTCTATATCTATACTGGCGAAAATCATCCTAGATGGATTTAGAGTCGCCAAAAAAAATGACCAATCAACCCCATAACTTGCTTTTGTTGTAGAAAAATTTAGAAGTTTGATGTCCTCGACGGTGTTTCATTACGAAACGAAAAACTTTACGAACGATTGGTGTCCGCTCTTGCGCCGAACACGCGTACTATCATCGATCACAGACACAGAAACGGATACCAGTCGTTCTTTAAGTCTTTTTCGTTCTGATGACTCCCCCCCCCCCCCCCCCCCCCCCCCCCCCTGGTGCCAAGATTCACGGATTATCTGATCCGTATACAAACCATATTAAAATTGCTCACTTGTTTATTAAATGACTCATTGAAATTGGTAAATAAACTTTTGGGATAAGTCGGGATACTTTGAGAGGGCAGATAAAATGTGATTCATACACTCTATTTGGGGGTGTCAAAAGAATAAGAATTTTTTTATATCTCTTAAAAGATACCTTGCGATTTAAGAGCTCCTAAATTCTTTAATCCAAGCAGAAAACTCACATGGCACATGTACTGTGATCAGAAAGAACAAAGGCATGTGGCCAAGTAAACCTCTATTCAAGCATTACCGATAGCTACATGAACACACACAAAAATCTATCCGTCTTGTTTAATGGAAATATATTGCACAAGAGTCGCATTTGGGACTCTCTTTTGTGATCATGAAACTATCATGAATGCTTGAATGAGGTTATTCACTTTGTCCCAGTGCTTTGTCCCTTCTGCCCATAGTAATGATTTCTATTTTATCATGCTTTATGTATTTGATCTTTTTTTATTCCGTAGGGCTTGAATTCGCTTTCACGCAGTCCCCTTGCACCATGCAGGCCATCGTAACAGGAATCTTCTTTTTCTACGAAGCAATGGGACGAATCGTCGGTATCCTGCTCGTGCCTCTCATAAACACCATTACAGCAGGTATTTTCATTCAAATCGAAATGCAAAGGCCGACACAGACTTTTTGCGTTTTAAGCATATGTCGGCCCAGTGTCTTTGACAAGTAAAAACACTCCGAGAGCGCACAGTACCGGCTGATCAGACGGTGTACTGACGTACGGCTTGCACTCAAGGGACGCACGTCAAACGTCAGTCCACCATATGACCTGCGTCTTTGTGCGTCCACAGAGCGTTTTAAATTGTCAAAAACGCTGGACCGACGCAGGCTAAAAACGCGATCGTGTGAGTCGTCCTTTAAGTGTCACTTCTGTTCATTATGTCATTATCAGATTATAGTTCGGGGTAGTGTTTCTTAAAGCTGTTCCTAGATTAAAGCAGACGCTACGGACGAATGATGGCCCTTCCTGAGGTGCGATCCATCGCGAGGGCTTGTCATTCAGTGCATGAAAGGGTCACCAGTCGTTTGTAGAGTCGTTTGTAGTTTTATAAAACACAACCCAGCTCACTGTACCTTCATATTCCGACAAATTTCAGAGTGGAATGAGCAAAATTTGTATTTGTGGTCTTAGTTGTTGTTGTTGTTGTTGTTGTTGTTGNAATAATAATGCAATTGTAGAGTGCTTTAATAGGGAACTCTCAGAGTTGATACGCGCTATATAAAAGCCGTTAATTAGTACTATTATTATTGTGGAAAATGAACATGAATTTTAATCTTAACTTTCATTAATACGCTTTGTTAAGTGATCGGCATCTTCTTCGCAACCCTGTCCGTGCTCTCGGCGGCGATCGTGGAGACGGCGCGGTTGACGTACATCGAACGTGGCGACTTCTTCATCCAGGAGATCGACAATCAGACCGTGGTCGCTTCCAACCTCAGCCTCGATCTCCTCATACCGCAGTACTTCTTCATGGGCGTCGCCGATGTCTGCATTTTCATCACTGGTGAGTTGCTATTGTAATTATCAAGATACTCCGAGTACGAAAAACCGTGCAAAGGGAGGTTAAAATAAGTAGGTAAAGCGCACAGATATTTGCGTTTACTAAACATTACAATTTTAGATTTCAGGATATGATCATGAAAAATTTGTATTTATTTTGATCTTTGGTGAGTTTTACGAGAGAGTGAGTTAAAGCGCCCTCTCTATATCTATACTGGCGAAAATCATCCTAGATGGATTTAGAGTCGCCAAAAAAAATGACCAATCAACCCCATAACTTGCTTTTGTTGTAGAAAAATTTAGAAGTTTGATGTCCTCGACGGTGTTTCATTACGAAACGAAAAACTTTACGAACGATTGGTGTCCGCTCTTGCGCCGAACACGCGTACTATCATCGATCACAGACACAGAAACGGATACCAGTCGTTCTTTAAGTCTTTTTCGTTCTGATGACTCCCCCCCCCCCCCCCCCCCCCCCCCCCCCTGGTGCCAAGATTCACGGATTATCTGATCCGTATACAAACCATATTAAAATTGCTCACTTGTTTATTAAATGACTCATTGAAATTGGTAAATAAACTTTTGGGATAAGTCGGGATACTTTGAGAGGGCAGATAAAATGTGATTCATACACTCTATTTGGGGGTGTCAAAAGAATAAGAATTTTTTTATATCTCTTAAAAGATACCTTGCGATTTAAGAGCTCCTAAATTCTTTAATCCAAGCAGAAAACTCACATGGCACATGTACTGTGATCAGAAAGAACAAAGGCATGTGGCCAAGTAAACCTCTATTCAAGCATTACCGATAGCTACATGAACACACACAAAAATCTATCCGTCTTGTTTAATGGAAATATATTGCACAAGAGTCGCATTTGGGACTCTCTTTTGTGATCATGAAACTATCATGAATGCTTGAATGAGGTTATTCACTTTGTCCCAGTGCTTTGTCCCTTCTGCCCATAGTAATGATTTCTATTTTATCATGCTTTATGTATTTGATCTTTTTTTATTCCGTAGGGCTTGAATTCGCTTTCACGCAGTCCCCTTGCACCATGCAGGCCATCGTAACAGGAATCTTCTTTTTCTACGAAGCAATGGGACGAATCGTCGGTATCCTGCTCGTGCCTCTCATAAACACCATTACAGCAGGTATTTTCATTCAAATCGAAATGCAAAGGCCGACACAGACTTTTTGCGTTTTAAGCATATGTCGGCCCAGTGTCTTTGACAAGTAAAAACACTCCGAGAGCGCACAGTACCGGCTGATCAGACGGTGTACTGACGTACGGCTTGCACTCAAGGGACGCACGTCAAACGTCAGTCCACCATATGACCTGCGTCTTTGTGCGTCCACAGAGCGTTTTAAATTGTCAAAAACGCTGGACCGACGCGTCGCGACGCAGGCTAAAGACGCGATCGTGTGAGTCGTCCTTTAAGTGTCACTTCTGTTCATTATGTCATTATCAGATTATAGTTCGGGGTAGTGTTTCTTAAAGCTGTTCCTAGATTAAAGCAGACGCTACGGACGAATGATGGCCCTTCCTGAGGTGCGATCCATCGCGAGGGCTTGTCATTCAGTGCATGAAAGGGTCACCAGTCGTTTGTAGAGTCGTTTGTAGTTTTATAAAACACAACCCAGCTCACTGTACCTTCATATTCCGACAAATTTCAGAGTGGAATGAGCAAAATTTGTATTTGTGGTCTTAGTTGTTGTTGTTGTTGTTGTTGTTGTTGTTGTTGTTGTTGCTGCTGCTGCTGCTGTTTTTGTTGTTGTTTGGGTTTTAACGGCGCTTCATTCAAGTGTGAATACTTGCGCCTAGTATAGGGGTATTCTATTCATCTTGCCTCAACACATTTAGGAATTGTAATACAGGTAAACATTGTTGTCTACCCAAAATATATGAAGGTCCCTTTTCTGTATCTTGTTCGCCACAAGTCTCATAATTCTCATTATCTTTTATCATTTTCATCATTATCCTCAAGTTGACCCCTGGTATCCCGCTGACATCAACAATGGTCATCTCAACTACTATTTCCTCGTCTTGACCGCCATCAGTCTGACCAATCTCATCATCTTCTACTTCATGGAGAAGGGCTACGAGGTTGTAGATGCATACATATGTCCGGATGAAGAAACCAAAGATGTACCTTCTGATGCTACTGCAGCAGAAAGTTCAAATCCATCTGCTGTCAATCCTGAACCTAGTACTACTTCTTCAGTGTAGTTCATCTGTGAAAACTCTTTTGGATCTTAAATGAGCATTTGCACTTTATGAGCCATAGGGGGTGTTGTTCAAAAGTTGCAATTGATCGCAAGTTGCAGTTGATCGGAACTCGCCAATCAAAATCATTGCTTCATGTGCGTCTTGTTAAATGCGCATACCGTGCGCGAATGAATATGCGCGTTACGATTTGCAAAGTTGCAGTTGATTTGTAGTTAATTTTGAACGACATCCCCTCATTTCTCATTCATAGGGGATTTATATACCTGCCTCGACAGCAGACAGTATTCATAATTTTATGCGTGATGTGGCTTCACACATTTCAAAATTGGAAGTTCCACAAGGTTATATATTAACCCCTGTTATCTTATCTTAATGGAGAAAGTCTCCGAGATTCTATATGCATATTATATGTCCCGATGGGGAAACAACGGATGTACTGCCATCAACGGCGACAAAACCTTCCGATTTTACTGAAGCAACAAGTTTAAATTGACCTCCTCTCAATCTTCGACCTACCACTGCTTCCTCACCGTAACTCTTCGGACCCCGTTCTTAATTGTGAAAGCTACTCCTTATCTTACACGCGTAATGAGCCTGAGTTCTCATTCATGGGGAATATATACGGGCGTTCAGACTGAATTCAGTTTGTAACTACATGTATATGTGTAATATGGATTTCCCTAATTTTGAAGGTGGTGTGCCACAAGGATATACATATATATTATCCCTGACTTTTTTTAATATATATATATACTATTATCTTCTTTATTAAGGAGAAATTCTACGAGGTTATAGATGCATACATTATGTCCCATTTGAGAAACAATGGGCGTACTGTCATCGTCAGCAGCAAAATATGTTTGGCTTGAAGGACATATATTACCTTTAAAAAATCATCATACCAATAAAAGATCATGGCCTCATGCCCCATATTCTAACCCAGTCCTCCCTTCTTTCTTCATCTTCTTCGTCATCTCCTTTTTCTTTGGTAGTGTAAATAAATTGATAATTTGTTTTTTCCTTTGAATTGATAATTACTTTGTAGGGACCAGCTTCTCACAAGCTTCTTTGCTTCTTGCCAATTCTTAATTTCCTGTTCTTGTTTGTTATTTTTCAACTATGTATTATTTTATTTTCAAAAATTGATAAAATATACTTGTTTGATGTTGTTGATTTATCGATTTATTGTAATGAACGAACAATAAAATGAATATAGAATATTGAATTTCGAGCCATCAACTGATTGCTACCTCCTTAGCGTAGTTACAGACCCATTCTAAATAATAAATTACAAGTTTATATGTAGTGTGGTTTCCCATGTTTCAATGGGGGGAATATCACAAGGATATATACTATCTCCTCGTTCATGTCGTTTGTTTTGCAGTAGACTACCATAAGTCTGATCACTCTTCTCATCTTAAAAAGAGTCTACCCAAAAACTTTATTTCTTCAACAGGAGAAGGAAAAATAGATGAACAGAACAAAAAAGTTTGAGGAAAATCGGACAACTAATAAGAGAGTTATGAATGTTTTAATATTTAGACAAATTGGCAACTGATGACGTCACAGGTGCACAACTGACCATCTATTACATTCGTATCAATGTTATAAAATTTTACTCTTTTCCCAAAAAATATGATTTCCTCAAATCTTTAACCCTAGGATATTTTTATGATAGATATGTAGATCCTCTATTTGCATGTTTACATTCATACATACTTTGCAACTTTCTGTGAAAATAATAAATTTGCACCATATATATATATCTTGAAAACTCTGGTTAGTTGTGCACCCATGATGTCATCAAATTGGCAACATCTCTGGAAATTTCCACTGATTTGCCTATTTGTTCAAATCTTTAAAAATTCATAACTTGTTTTATTACTTGTCTGATTTTCTTCAAACTTTTTTTGTTTTCTTCACCAATTTTTTTCTGCTTCTGTTACAAAAATATTACTTTTGGGGTAGACTCTTCTTTTAAGAATAATGAAGAAAGTCTACAAATCTAATGGGGATACAACGGGTGTACTTTCATCGTCGGTAACCGAATCACCCAATAATGGGTTTTCGAAATTGGTGAACGGAGGGTTATGGACGGTAATAAAAAGAGTGACCCAAGGGCCAATTGCATGAAATGGTCTCAGATATCATCTCCTTGTTAAGACGTCTTAACATCTTGTGTCATCCTC
>BQKZ01005935.1:0-14585 GCA_036244855.1 Temnopleurus reevesii | reverse complement strand
TATAATAATAATAATAATAATAATACACGGCTTTTATATAGCGCTTATCAACTCTTCATTAGAATTCTCTAAGCGCTCTACAATTGCAGCATTATTACCCTGGCTTTAGCAGTGCAGCTATCAGGCGCATCTGCTTTTTCAAGGAATAAATTCCTACCAGGTACCCATTCACCTCACCTGGGTTGAGTGCAGCACAATGTGGATGCATTTCTTGCTGAAGGAAATTGACGCCATAGGTGGGATTCGAACCTACGACCCTCTGATTGAAAGGCGAGAGGCAGAACGACTACACTACGGCGCCTACACACTTATGAAATTCATGTCCCAAATTTTCTAACCTATTGACAGAATACGCGACGAATATAGCATGTTGTTGAGTGTTACAGAGACCGATTTTTAATTTGACACGCTAGTATAGGTGTCAGTATATTGTATTTCACCCCCTTCATAATTGAATTTGATGTTTCCAGAAAATGCTGGTAGATGTACCTGTATTTTTATCATTTAATTTGCAAGCCGTTATCTGATGGCATGCACAAGTCATGCATGGCCGCCGATAGGCAGGGTATGAAGGGTTCGAATGCTAGACCTTTCATAATCTGAACTGTACAAACCTTATGGGTGATAATGGTAAATGTTGCCAAATGCACCCCTTTGTCAGAAAATCATTGAACTCCATCTGAAAAAGCTAGCTATGACCCTGCCATATCTGCCATTTCTTTTTTGATAGACGACTTTTCTCAAGCTGATATCATTCACATAACTAGGAATATTTATGGGTGCAACGTTTGACGAAGTGGGACTCTTTTATTCGCCGATTCGTTGTCAGGCAAATAGATGTATTCACTTCTGCACTTGGGGGCGTCCACAACTCATCCCTCCCCTTGTTTCAGGTCTGGATATGAAAAGGTAATTTTTGGAAGGTTGGTAAGGTGTCCTTGTTACGTTGATGAAAGTTGTTGGTTATAATTTGCTGGTTGGTGCTTTCAGTGTATTGCATAAAAATATGCGTAGAACAACGAACAAATTTATATTGTATTCGCCATATAAAATTGAGACTAACGAAACGTATAAATTTCCAATCTCTTCCATTCATTTTCGTTGTAATCACCTTTATATCCTTTTATATCCTTTTTGGGCCCTTCTTTTTATCAGATTTTATACGAAGTAAATGTAAGATTTAATTAGATAAAGCAATGTAAGTATATTTCAGCGTACAGTCAAACCTGTCTATAGTGGCCACTGTCTATAGTGACCACCTGTGTATAGTGGCCACTTAAATTGATTACCTCCAGGTGAAAATACATGTTATAGAACCTGTCTATAGAGGCCACCTGTCTACAGTGGCCACCTTTTCTGTTTCCCTTGTAGTGGCCACTATAGACAGGTTTGACTGTACTTGATAAATTTCATGACATAATAATTTTACACTGCAGAAGAGATGACAAAATATCGTTGATGAGTATAAGTTTATTTTGTGGACGAATATCACGTTAACACTGTTTATCGCGTATAATCATCAAATGTTTAACAGTGGAATTATATAGTCTATCATAGACTTACTACACATGGACTCTCGACAACTTTTATTGCTTTGGAGTTGAAAATATAGATTAAATTTTTGTCAAATCTTGGCTCGAGCTGATCGATCCGTTCCGAAATATTGCATAACATGAGAGCTGTAAGTGTTTACTATTCTATCGGCGGATATACATCTTTAAATGGATAGAGATAATCTGCATTCCATGTTTAGTAAGTCCATTTTTCTATTCTACGACATACTTAACAAATCCTTGATGATGAACACTTCAGAGAATGTCTTATCATGATATCAAAAGGTGAGTTAAGCCTAGATATTAATGTGCTGTCAGAGCATGGGGAAAGATACAATGATGAACCTGTGAAAATTTTAGAAAATTGAACAATCCGTTCAAAAGATATAATTATAAAAGTATACAATGTATTGCTTTTTTGTTAAAGTCTAAAGATTAACAGAATGATCCTGCATGCATTTAGATGAATCTTGTCACCTTTCCTTTAAAAGGAACAAAATGCAAAGTTATGCGTACAAAAATGATTGGAGAATTTTCCATGTTGGTAACCATTTTCGTGCCTGTAAATTACCAACTCAAGGAGCCCATGAGGGATGTAACTGAAAACTTTGAAAATCCATAAGTTTTTAACATATGTTCCTATTTTGCTCAAATTTTCAATTTGATTATTTACCACATTCACTTGTAGCACATTAAAGTGTTGACGTAAATGCCCCATGAGGAGCAAAGTGTCAGGTTCGTATAATAAGAGTAGAATCTGATAAAGGTGTTTTTATTTCAAGCGTTTTTATTACATGACCGGTCAGGAAGCTCGGGTGTACGCAATAAACCAGTTTTGCGGGTCCGTAAGTCCGACTCACACCTTTGCGTTTTTAGGCTGCGTCGGTCCAGCGTTTTAAAATAAAATAGAAACGCTCCCCGAACGCAGAATATACGCTGATCAGACTTTGGACTGACGTTCGGCTTACGCTCAAGTAGCGTACGCCGAACGTCAGTCCACCGTATGACCTACGTCTTTGTGCGTCCAGGGAGCGTTTTTTTTTTGTTTATTTTTTAAAGTGCTGGGCCGACGCAGACCAGAAACGCAAATGTGTGAGTCGGCCTTAACCAACGCCTGTCGTTCCACCTCTTAAACATAAATATTTCTGTGTAAAGCTCCAGTTACTTGATAAACGTAGTTACGAGATTGAGGGTTCGAAACAGAGTCGTGGGATCGAAATAAAGGGAGTTACAGACTTGTTTGAAAAAAGTGGAATGAGGAATTGACGTAAATAAGGGTTTTGTTCCGATGAGTAAGCTTTAATCAAGGAGGGTTCATTTTGTGAAAAATTCGACATTTTACGTGAAGAAGTTGAATGACGAATAACGTTTGAGGTTTAACCTTACGGGAAGCTTTAATCAAGGAGCGTTCATGCTTTGAAAAATCCGACATTTTTTTATTCATCTACCCTAGCGCTGATGTACTCCAAACCAACGTTGGTGAGGGTTTTCTTGCTCTGGCATATCACTAAGATGGCAACTTTTATCAATGGAATTAAAATCTCCAAGTGTTTGGCTGGTGCATTTGTAATTTGGCTTGGAGCAACGTTGTATTCGTCAACTAAGTAGCAACAGACTATAACTAATTTCAATATTCATTTGTATTAGTATTGAAATCGCAATCATTATGATGTGATAGTAATGCTCGGACAATTCAACATGTTAATGTTGAAATCGGAGCGGTAAATTGTATGAATAAGATCGTGGTTCTTGCAAAATTCAGTATATGACCTTAAAGGCCATTGTTCAGTGACACAGTCAATTCTTCAAAATTGTTTCTAGCTTTCAAAGTCCAGACAATACATTTTGTAAAGGGGATCCATTGAGTAAAATAAACCATGGCATCCAGTCTTTTTACGACACTGGAATCAAATATTTCATCATCTTCTGTGCTCAGTGGCATCGAGGGTGACATTCAGAACGGTGTCGGCGGCGATCTGGAGAGTGATGTCGGAAGCGACGTCGAAGGCGCGGTCGGAAGCAATATAGATGACCTGGAGGGTGCAGCAGCGAGTGACGTGAGTGATGTGGAGAGTGAAGTCGGAAGTGAATTAGACGACGTGGAAAGCGCGGTCGGGAGCAAAGTTGATGATTTGAAGAGCGAAGTCGAGGGCCAATTCGAGAACGAAGCATCCACTCTCGAAGACGCCCTCCCTCCAGGCATCCCGACGGGCGGCATCACCACCGCGATCACCAGCCTTGGTGACATGCTCGATGGGGACGAAACCACGGCTGACGGGACGGTCATCCCGCAGAAGAACATGATCAGTACTGCCTGCATTATACTCGGGGACTTCGCCGCGACATTCTTAGCATTCGCGCTCGTCACCAATATCTATCTCTTCGGGAAGGAGTATTTGCATTATGACCGAGACGAAGTTGTCCGTTCGAATCTCATCGTCATCGGCGCCGATGCCGGGTTCTTTCTCCTGACGGGAATTATCACCGACTGCTTCTTGGGGTATTCTACGGCTTTGCGTCTGTATCGATTCGCTTGCTTTATAGGTAAGTTTAATTGGGGCTCAAGGGGTATGTAAGGTGTTTGTATGTGTGTGTGTGTGTGTGTGTGTGTGTGTGTGTGTGTGTGTGTGTGTGTGTGTGTGTGTGTGTGTGTGTGTGTGTGTGTGTGTGTGTGTACAGTACTCTGCATATGAAGATAATCTTTAGGGGCGTTCCCAAATTGCCTCTCTAAAATATAAAGAAAAATTATTATAAGATATACGGGAAACATTTGGGATCTCTCTCACTCACAAAGGCGGTGCTAAGGGTAGCATAGATCACCACAAGTCAACATATATTGTCATAATAGTGGACCTTTAACAATGTGCGGCCGTACCCTTGCGTGTTGAAAAGGTTGAATCGGTTGTATCTTGAATGTACAGGACCAATGAAATTAATTTCTATTTAAGCATAGGGTTTGGAGAAATAATGAAGCATTCAATAACTTAGAGTAATTAATCATTGCCTTTAAGATTTTGCTACCAATCGGTATAAACCGAAGTATTGCGAATCCGGAGGGCGTTTCATGTAGTTTTTCGCAAGCGACAATTAGTCAGCACTGACTAATCAAATGAAATCCTCGCTTTTAATGGAATGAAAAGCACTATCGCTGACTGTTATTATGGTAACTGTCAATAAAACGAATGTTTGTTGCTGGAAACAACCTTCATAAAGCACCCTCTACATGTAGTATATATCAATTTTTCGTCATCTGCTTCTTCATCTCCTCTTTCCTTATCATATCTTTAGGTGCATGCATCTTGCCTCTCCTCACGTTCAACTGGACAATGATCGGTCCATCGGTCGGGATTTCTGTTCCAATTCGTCGCATCTACTTCTACGTTGCACGTTTCATTATTGGCTTTGGAGTATGCGGGATACAGTCCGCGTCCCCTCCCTACGCGATCCGGCAGATAGAGAGATACGGGAGCGCAGTGGTCCAGACCTGTTTCCATTAGTAAGTACCTTGGGCAGAGGCCAAATGCACGAAATGGTCGTGTCTTTCCTTTTCTTGCTAAAACGTCTAAACTTCTTGTGCCACCCTCTTAACATCGAAACTATGGTGAATACGTCTATGTTAGGAGTGTGGCACAAGAAGTCAAGGCGTCTTAGCATGAAGAGAATAGCTAAGACTATTTCGTGCAATTGACCCCTGCCTCTTTGCTGGTCTCTCTAAAATGTCTCTTCTTTAAAGATCACCAATTCGTAGTCATGGTAGAGCGGTTCTGACTCTCGCCTTTCAACGGGAGGGTTGTATGTTCGAATCCCATCCACAGCACTAATTTCCTTCTGCAGGAAATGTATCCACATCGCCTGTACTCTACCCAGGTGTGATTGGGAACCATCCTGCTCAATTTAGCAGTGAGTTTCTCAATGGTAGCACCCTGCTGGAATATTCCCCGAGGAGTAGAAAATGAGCATATATTATATGTTTGCATGCCTGAATGCACACGAGGGTTATTGTACAGGGTCCGCTGAAAGAAAAGTTTATATGGTGTTCTAATCGTTTTATATTAATTTCCCACTTTCCTTTTCAGCATATACCTGGTAGTACAATGCGCCCCTCTCCTTACTCTGACGATCTTTTCGTTCGTCGAGCTTAGTGTGTCTTTCTTCGCTGCATACATAGCTGCAGCCTTCGTCGCACTCCTGATCATCATATGCTTTGAATATATCAAGAGCGAGTTTCTAGAAACAACACCTAGTAGTAAGTTTAATACTAAATCTCAACAGTCTACAGTAGATACTTCGGTATCCCGGCCATTATGTGGCAGAGTGGTAGAGCGTCTGCTCCGTGAACGGGAGGTCGTGGGTTCGATCCTCGGCCGAGTCATAACAAAAACTTATAACAAGGGGAACATCTGCCTTCTTGCCATGCGCTCGGCATTTAAGAATGGAGAAAGGTAATAATAGTTTATGTTATGCAGGGCGCTGCAAGAACAACTCACTGGTGAGAGATGTTACCCAGGCTAAATAAGATACATTTTCGTTATCTATTATAACTGTACAAAACATTAAGAAAATTGGTGCAACTTTGAAACTTTAGTGGCGCAGAGTAATACAATTCCGAGAGCACGTTTTAGGGAGCAATAATAGATAGATAGATAAATATATTTTATTTAAACATGGTAAAAAAAAATAACAATGCAATTTATCACGAAGGTGCAATATTTTACCAAATATAGAGAATGTGGCATTTGTGGGGTTCGAAACCGTGCCGTGCCGTGGGGGATCGCTTCCCAGGTAAACGTTTAAGCACTGAGTATTCTCTATAATATTCTCTTGACCTTATAACATTTCTTAATAGTTCGCGTTGTGGTATTAATTTCGTTTTTTTTTTACCAATGCCAGGTGGAAAGGCTGTTTCAATCTTCACTCAAGCAACCCAATCCGTCAGGAATGAATTCGTCTCTCTTTATTCCTCATGCACCTCCTGCTTCTTCTGCTGTACCTGCTGTAAAAACATTTTGCCGTCTCCTGCATCTCTCGATGAGGAAAGTATGGAGCTTCTACCCAAGTGTGACCCTAAAGCTACTACATCAACTGGTGCAGATACAGAAACAACATCTCTGCTGACGTCCACAGAAGCTACATCCTCAGGTACAGTTTCAAAGGACACATCCCTTGTGGCAAGTCTTGCAACAAAAACGGTATCGTATGGCAGCACGGCAGTGACGACTATAGCTGACGTTGAGAATGATGCATCATCGGCAGCCGCCACCGCCACAACTGACGTCTCAGCGGTCGACAGCTCTGTCGTCAAAGCCAGCACTAATAATGCAGCCATCATTGGCAGAACTGTATTGTCAGACACCACGACAATCAAAAATGAAATATCATCTGCAGTGGATGATGTGTCAAATACATCATCCAATATAGCAAACGTTTCAAATTCCAACAACAACACAGATTCGAAAGAAGCTACAAGTACGAAAGGTAAAACAGTAACTAAGATAACCAAAACTGTTGCTACATCAGGAAATGCCTCAAATGGCAACCCTTCTTCCGGTGATGAAGCCGTAGATGCTACTACAAGTGAAGACACGGTTTTGACTGTAATAGAGGATTGTATTGAAGATCTTCCTGAGGCGGCCCGTCATGGACTTTGGGTGGTGTATGCCATGATACTGCTCTCGTGTGCGGTGCCATACAGCATCATGCGGTACCAAGTCAGTATGAATGAGATGTAAATCCCCAGTCACATAGAGGCCCGAAAGCAACACCATCGAACACGACTCTTTGTTAAGTGCACAGTTAACTGCCTTCGAACAAAGAGTCGTGTTGAATCGTGTTACTTCCGGGCTTCTATGTGACTGGGGCTTTATACAGAGCGAATACTATAGTCAACCTAACCACCTTTTGGGCAATGTTTTCCTCATCTGTTAAGCAAATATGTATGATCTACAACTGATATATTTTCAACTTTCAAAAATTGAGCAACATCTTGCCCAACAGTGTGAAGTTGACATAAACTAATAATAAAGCCAACTTTTATTAACAAATCAGGGCGGTATTTCACCAAATCCTTCTTAAAGTTACGCACGACTTTAAGAAAGACTGGAGTATGTTAACAAGAGCAATATGCGTTTAAGATTCTCGATCATTCAGCACAAGAAAGGATACCAGTCATGGGTAAAAACGTTCTTAAAGTCTTTCGTAAGATGGTGAAAGACCACCCAGGTCAATTATCGCATAATGACCAAATCTATGACGAACGTGAGACGATTTTCCGCAATGTCCGAAAAGTGAATGGCTGCCGATATGTCCAAAATCTCAAAACTACAGCACAATGATTTTTTTCAATGTTGGGCTAGAATAGAGTTTTGCTGTATTATTTAACTTATAACAGGGAAGGATCCCTGCTTATAAAATTTGCATACGGAATGGTGTTGAATGAAATCCATTAATTCTAATGGCGCTGAATTAAGGCCGACTTACACCTTTATGTTTTAGCCTGCGTCGCCCCAGCGTTTTTGACAATCAAGAACGCTCCCTTAACCCACAGAGACGCAGGTCATATGCTAGATTGACGTTCAGCGTACGCTCCTTGAACGCAAGCCGAACGTCAGTCCACCGCATGATCAACGTATACTGTGCGCTTGGGGAGCGTTTGTAATTTTCAAAATCACTGGGCCGACTCGACGCAGGATAAAAACGCAAAGGTGTGAGTCGGCCTTTGAATACATTGTTTATGCAGAACGGGACTACACTTACCTTTAAACATATACCAGTGCGTAAGAGGTATTTTCCTATTCTTAACCCTGCTCACAGATTTCCACGTCGTACATCAGCCAAGCGATGCGGATGAAATCAACCATCATTGGGCATTATGTCAGCCCTTCCCTTCTTCATCAATACCTCCCCTTGGTCGGCATCGCACTCACACCCATCGTCAACGTCTACATATATCCGTATATTAGCAGTACGTTCACTACAATGACACTGGCTTGGCGAATCGGTGAGTTTAATTCTATGCTTTGTAGTATGTTTGTGTGTGCGTGTATGTTTATGTGTGTGTGTATTTGTGAGTATATATAATCACCCTAAGCTTACACCCATCGTCAACAGCTACATCTATCCGCACATGAACAGCACGCTCACTACAATGACGCTGGCTTGGCAAATCGGTGAGTTTAATTTGATGCTTTAGGTATGTTTGCATGTGTGTGTGTGTGTGTGTGTGCGTGTGCGTGTATGTATGTAAGTGTGTGAAGGTGTGAGTGTAGCATCGCACTCACGTCCATCGTCGACATCTGCATCTATCCGTACACCGGCAGCATGCTCACTACAATGATGCTGGCTTGGAGGATCGGTGAGTCCGGTACAATAGTTTTTTGTGTGCGTGTGCATGTTGGTGTGGGAGTGTAAGTGTAAGGGTGTGTGTGGCATCGCACTCACGCCCATCGTGAACGTCTACATTTATCCCTATGTCAGCAGTACGTTCACCACGATGACAATGGCGTGGCGAATCGGTGAGTTTGTTTCCAGGCTTGTTTTATTGTGTGTGTTTGTGTGTTTGTTTATGTGTGTGTGTGTGTTTTGTGGGTATATATAATCACTCTTACGCCCATCGTCAACATCTACATCTATCCGTTTATCAGTAGCACGTTCACCACGATGACGCTGGCTTGGCGAATTGGATGTGAGGGTGGGTGTAGGTTATGACTCGCACCCATCGTGATCATTCAAATTGTTCATACATCAGAAGCACATTTAACATGATGAAGCAGAACTGGCTTGTGCTAGTTTGTGTGTGTATGTGTGTATGTGTGCTTGTGTACGTGTGGGTGTGAGTATAGCATTGCAATCTCGCCCATCGTCAATATCTACATCTATCCGTATATCAACATCACGTTCACCACGATGACACTGGCGTGGATGATCGGTGAGCTTGATTTCAAAGTTCGTTTTGTGTTGTGTGTGTATATGTGTGGGGTGGGTGTGTGTATGTGTGTATGCGTGTGCGTAGTATAGTACTTTCATCCATCGTCACCCATAAGCTATCCATCCATCAGCCGCACCTTCATCATGATGACGCTGGCTTATCTGTGAGCTTGATTACGCTGTTTGTGTCAGCGCATGTGTATGCGTATGGGATTGAGTGTGCATATGTGTGTGCGTTTATATGTGTGTATGCGCGTTTATGCGTGTGTTTTGTAATTAGAATAATATCAAATATCCTTCTTGACTAAAGGCTGAGACAGTACATTCAGCTCTTTTTAGCTCCACAATCAATAGAAAGCGCTCTCTTCTCTTCTGCTGAATTTAACTACCCCAATGATCATCCATTTCTTTCAGTCATCGGTCTCGCGCTGGCGACGCTGTCGGTCTTTTCTGCAGCCATCGTGGAGACGGCCCGCTTGGGATTCATCGCCCGAGGAGACTTCTTCGTCCACGAGATCGACAACCATACAATTGTGTCATCGACCCTCACGCTGGACCTCCTCATCCCGCAGTATGTCTTCATTGGCGCTGCAGATGTTTTTGTCTATATCACGTGTAAGCATAGTTCAGATTCTAAACAATTTTATGAGAGCACTATATCCTCCCGATCACCATTCTTTCCATTGCTACCCGACCGAAAGAGGGCGCTACCCCGAGAATTCACGGGCGACGAAAAAATCTCGGACCCAACATTTTTGCGTTATCTACATACGATCACGCCATCTATCGGTCGTGCTCGTATAGGGTGGACCGGCTTGCTGGGCATGGGGTGCAGAGAAATTATGAAACCGTTCAAATTCTGAACTAGTGTAAGCGTTGCATGTACTCCTCTAAAAGGCAATAATAATTATACTTTTTTATATAGCGCCTAACAATTACTTTATCAGTCGTCCCTAAGTGCTCTGGCTTTAACAGTGCAGCTGTAAGTAGTGCGCTCCATTTCAAGATAAAATTTATGCCAGGTTGGCCGATGCAAACAACTTTACTTATTCATTCATTTGCCTATCTATTTATTAATTTCATCGTTCATTAATTAATTCGTGCCTTATCTTTCATTCCGTTCAGTTAGGGGGTGTTGTTCAAAAGTTGCAATTGATCGCAAGTTGCAGTCGATCGATACGTGCCAATCAAAATCATTTTTTATGCGCGTCTTGTTTAATGCGCATACCGTGCGTGAATGAAAATGCGCGTTATAATTGGCAAAGTTACAGATTTGCAGTTGATTTTGAACAACACCCTCTATATAAATTGTTTACTCCAAAATATCGAATATCAAAGTAACCTAACAGAACTAACATTCTATACAATATACGTATGTAAGTCTTTGACAGCCCAACAACATGCCCGACATAGAAAAAAAAATGCAATGTGTGTAAACTGAAATCCAAGTATCGTAATTCATTTGTGACTAACTGGTTTATGGAATACCATGCAACTTTATTAATTGACGAGAAAATGTGCATAAATTGAAACTACAAGAGTAAACCAAGCTATCATTATTATGCTATTGCCTACTTTTTGTTGTTGTTTTTTTTTAGGTCTTGAATTCGCGTTCAGACAGTCTCCATGCAGCATGCAGGCGATCTCGACCGGAATATTCCTATGTTATGAAGGAATTGGACGAATCTTGGCCATTATTCTTGTGCCTCTCATTAACAATCTTACCGCAGGTAATTGTACTGCAAAAAACAACACCGATTCGTTATTAACACTAGAAAACAAAGTGTTCATTCAGCACCGATCAAATATTCATCATGTGTAACCACAAAGTGTTAGAACGACACCAGACTGCCAGATGTGAATAATTATAACATCAAATTATATTTATAACAACGCCACTTTTATCAACATTTTCGGCAATTTCTTAAAACTGTTTCCAGAATAGATGATTTCATTTTTGTTAGATTGTCTCTTTACTGCAAAATATTGCATCGATTCCTTATATTTACTGGGAAACAGGTTATTAATTTAACGCCGATCCAGCAGAATGCAAAAGGTGTTGGACTATATTGTAAACCCAACCGACTAATATAACTATTCGGCATCTTTTCCTCATCTGTTATAGGCAAATTCGACCTATTGGGCAAGGTATTGCTCATTTGTTAGGTGACTTTAAATGGACTTTATGGAGCATGAATTTTACCTAGCATAATGATGAAAGCATTGCCCAACCACGGTTGGTTGGGTTGACTTTTTGCCCAACATATGTTGCATTGTATTCATCATGACTGTGCAACTACATTGTATTGGAACTACAAGAGACTGTGAATTACTTTAACATCAACTTAATACCAACGCAATTGGAGTCGTTTTAAATCAGCACTGTGTTCATTATCCTTTTTCAACCACTTTTAGCTTTTTTAAAGCTGTTTAAGATATAGATAGTTAATTAATTAATTTTTATTTGGTCATCCATTAACATTCCAGCGGATCCCTGGTATCCACCCGAGATCAACGATGGTCATCTTAATTACTATTTCTTCGTCTTGACCGCCATCAGCCTGGTCAATCTTATCATCTACTGCGTCATGGAGAAAGGCTACGAAGAAGTGGACCAGTATCTTTGTCCTGTGGAAGAGACATATGACTGTGGAGGGAAAGGGAGTGACAGCGCCGCTAGCGGGACTGCAACCCCGGCGTCGACCGCAACGCAAACCGTCACAGCCGGTACTTAAATTTCCGGTCTATGTGATCTACTGATGAATTAGACGTGAACATGTCAGATCAGACAAAATAGATCAATCTCATTGCCTACTGCGTCATAGAGAGAGGCTAGGAGGACGTTTACCAGTATCGTTGTCTTGTAGAGGAGACTTATGACTGCGAAGGAGAAAAGTAGTGACATTGCCGATAGCGGGACTTCAACCCCTGCGTCGACCGCGACGCAAACCGTCACAGCCGGGACTTCAATTTCCGGTCTATGTGATCTACTGATGATGAATTATACAGAAACCTGTCTAATAAGACTGAATGACTCAATCTCATCGTCTTAGTTGTCTCATATGAGATGAAAATATGCATGAAATCACTTGATTTTTTAAATCATAAATAGCCTATTTAGTTGAATGTTGTTAAAGGTATTAATGTGAAATAAGAAAAGACAACGATAGACACAAAAGCTTCCTGTGAAGTCTTTCTTCTTGGATGTCAATTTGTCCGTATTTTCACAAGGCGACGGGAGCCAGAGGGTATTGTTACACGAAATGAGTTTCAAATCCATTGAAACGTGTCCTTCAAAAGAATGAACACGTTGTTCGATAAGATACCCTTTGAATTGGCGCTCGGTATTTCTTAGTCTTCATGCAATAAAACCCTTTGGCTCCCGTCAATTTGTGAAAGCACGGACGAATTGTGAGGTCGATCTTTCATTAAGGAAAAGGCATCGCTACTTTAAGGCCGACTCACACCTTTGCCTTTAAGCCTGGATCAGCCCAGCCTTTTTGAAAATTAAGAACGCTCCTTGGACGCACAAAGACCTATTTCATTCACTGGCGTTCGGCATACGCTCCTTGAGCTCAAGCCAAACGTCCAGCGCCTGATCAGCGTATGCTGTGCAATCGGGGAGCGTTTTTTTATTTTTAAAAACGTTAGGTCGACGCAGTCCAAAAACACAACGGTGTGATGAGTTTGCCTTTATGGCGGAAAAGAGCTTGCGATGGGGGGAACATAATTATGCCGAAATGGAAAATTGATCGAAAGATTAATGAGAGAGAGAGAGAGAGAGAGAGAGCAAAAGAGATGGAGTAAGAGGGGGGAGGGGTGTATGTTTGTGTTTGGGTGTGCGTGCGTGTGTTTAGCGTGATACCAGATGTCATTATTATGATGTAAGCACAATGTTCTGAGATGCAGTAGTCGTGACTCTCGCCTTTCAACCAGAGGACCGTAGGTTCGAATCCCACCCTTGGCGTCAATTTCCTTCAGCAAGAAATTCATCCACACTGTGCTGCACTCAACCCAGGTGAGGTGAATGGTTACCTGGCAGGAATATTTATTCCTTGAAATGCTAAGGGCGCTGGTGGCTGCCGGGCTAAAGCCAGGGTAATATTAATGTAAAGCGCCTTGAGCACTCAGCAGCGAGAGTGGATACGTGTGCTATATATACTGCATATGTTATTTTATTAAAATAAATCTCCACGCATTAGAGCCCCGTGTAAGTTTCCCAGGGCGACGAAATAGAGGCTGACGCATGATCTATAAACCAACCCAAGTCCAATTTTGACTGTCCTGAAAGAAAAGATGGTCTCAACTGCTGATATTCAACCCATTTGGGGTCAGTGTGTTTCATACAACGGTGATTAGATCTGCGCACGACTGGACGACCTGACATGTATGGCTCAATGGTAGCGCGTCTGCCCCATGGTTTCCTTCCCCGGCCGAGTCATACCAAAGACTTAAAATAATGGGACCCTCTGTCTTTCTTGCCAGGCGATCGGCATTTCAGAAAGGAGAAGGGTAGGGCCCACTTGGAGAACAGCTATCAGCTGAAAGTGGCTACCGTGTGTAAATACGATATATCATCATTATTATCATTATCATTATTATCCTTTCTCGCACCCAATGATAACTCCTGGCGCAGAATCGCACCGAAGAAAGGATCGTACAGTCGTGCGCAGATATACGGACATCTTTATAAAAACAACCCAGGGTAGGAAATATATTGCAACAAATTCAATTACTATTCTTTTCCTAATTTGGCAACACTGAAATTTCAAAATTCATTTTTTAAAACATTCAAATTCAATGTATTGGTACAAAATTGAATCTTCATCTCCAAAAAATGTGTTGAAACGTTCAAGGTAGCCACTTTGCGTGAAAATTAAGGATTTTTAAATGTTGAATGTGTTGCCAATTTAATTTTGTGACAATTATTTTAGTGATTATTTTCATTAAGAAATGGTCAGCTGTTATGTAGATTTTTTTCTCTCTTTTTTTTCATGCATCTGGTGTCTGTTTTTCTTATCTGATTTTCCGCACCTGTTGAACAATTAATATCATATTATGGGGTAGACTCTTCTGTTAACTGCTTTTTAGAGCAGAAAGTGCTCTCTT
>BQKZ01005933.1:12456-25910 GCA_036244855.1 Temnopleurus reevesii | reverse complement strand
TGGTATTGTCTGCGGTGTGTGGGTTCGCGTTCATTTTGTACGTGAAGCATGTTCTGTGAGGAAGTACGACCGCACCAGGTTATTTTATTTTGCGATAATTAAGCCATTTCTAGGTCGATTTCATTCAAACAAACTATGAACATGCTCTAATTTACTATCGAAAAAATGCATTATGGTAATAATTTTACTGCAGCTCGCAAACTAGTTAAATATCTGAAGCGCCCTCCTCCCAAAACTAGTCTTTCCCTTTAAGCCTCCGTATATGTGTTGTTGTATCTGAAACCTTCAAATTGTGGCCTTATAAGTGTGTACCCTAAAATAGACGCCCGACTGAACACGATTCACGACTCTGTATTCAGTTAACAGTTAACTGCCCCTGAACAAAGCGTCATGTTAAATCGTGTTAATAGGGCTTCTATAAGTCTAGGGCTTAAAACAAATTATCGCAAACAAAACGACAATCAATCCCAAACTAAATTTGAGAACCACAAGCTTAAGCCTGCGTCACACCTTTGCGTTTTTAGCTTGCGTCGGCCAAGCGTTTTTGGAAGTTAAAAACGCTCCCTTGACGCACAAAGACGCAGGTCATGCGGTGGAATGACGCTCGTCGTACGCTCGTTGAGTACAAGCCGAACGTCAGTCCACCGTCTGATCTGCGTATGCTGTCCGTTAAGGGAGCGTTTTTAATTTCCAAAAGCGCTAGGCAGACGCAGGCTAAAACGCAAAGGTGTGACGCAGGCTTTACGAACAAGAAAAATTGAAGGAAACGAATACCTAAACCTTTGGCGTCAAGCGCTAGTCCTGGGAGGTGTTTCACCAAATCGTTCTGAAAGTTACGCACGACTTTAAGAAAGAGTGGAGTACGTTAATGAATGTAATACGCGTAAAATTCTTGATCAGTCGGGACAAGAACTGAGACCAGTCGTGTGTAAAGTCGTTCTTAAGTCTTTCGTAACTTTGTGAAACACGGCTCTAGATGCAAGTAGAAATTTTACCTTATCTCTTCTTTCCCCTGCAACAGATGACTACGTGTGGGTGTTCATAATCATGGCTCTACTGATCATAGTGTGTTGCTGTGCCGCTGGGACGAAGAAATTCAGGAATAACAGCGAAAATGCTAACCAAGCCCCTGGAACTGGCCCACCTGGGACAGCACCACCGAACCCAAACCGAGTCCGAATACTTAACGTCGAAGCAATATACTCGCCGCCGTCACCGGGTATAAGGCCGGACGATTTCTCGCCGCCTCCGATTTACATGGGGAACGAACCAGCGGGATTTAACTTTGAAAATGAAATCAATACTGGACTGACCAATCAGGGGCAGGATATACCCGAGCCGCCGCCATCTTACGATGACGTCATTAAGGCGGATATTAGGCAGGAGTGGCGGGGTCGCACGAGGAAAAACAGCGCCACGTCCGACACGAAATTATGAGAGTGGGACTGATCTGGATGGTGATCGTATTGCTGCAATAGTGTGTGTACTCCTTCAATAATACAGTTCACTGAGTTGCATCTCAACAATAATACCCTTTTAGCTGATGATCTATATGATGTGTGCAGACTGCTTCTTCCAGAATTCTAAGGTGCCTTCTGAATTCAATGAAAAATGGAGACGTATTGTACTTCAAGTACAGAACTAAGCTCTCGTGGAAACCATACATATGTGGAAATAGGAGGGGGAACGTGAAGAGGAAAACTGAAATGAACATCTTGCCAGGTATAATTCCCTGAAGTGATGTCTTTTGTTTGGAATGGAATTAAGCTTCTGTGTGCCCATGGAACCATGGTGTGCCTATGTCTCTATCCAATGGTCACGATGTGTTCAATACCATCAATAGAGCCTATTGGTTTTGAAAATGTCCTTTTTGGTTGCAATTCAAACCCATCTAAGGAAATAGCTGTGAGATTGATGTGTACGGCTATGTCCGGTTCTCTCTGGCGTTATCGTTATTGCAGTTTTTTTTTTATTGTTTGACGGAGGCTTGTAGATGGCATAAAACGAGTACTCATCCGATGTGTGCATCAAATGATGCGCACATCAATTGCGCACTTGTCTTTTGACGCACAGATCAGAGGCGCTTTTAATTTCTACCGTTTAGAACGCTCCGTCCACCAATTTCGAAAACTAATTATTATCAGCATTAAAATTTGTCGGAACATCAACATACAATCGAACCTATTGTAAGCTCACATTTAGGGTCATGTACCACTGCATGAAATTTGGACTATTATTCGTCAAATGTACCGCAGTTAGCAAGTCCAACCCTCGTCGATTCACACGACTCCAGACTCATCCCTCTGTCCTTATCAGGCGGTTGGCATTGTCAGCGGATTGTGGAAAATTAGAAATACTTCAACTATGAAAGACCTCCGCCATCGGGCCACTGGGGCTTCAGGAACGTGTCGGTTATACCTGTATGTGCGTGTTGTGTGGAAATCCGCCAACGCCACAATTCGCATCGGGTACGTTCCCAGCTCGTCAGCTATATAGAATAATGCTCAACTATCTCAACTATAACATATACATATTTCATATTTATACCTAGATACAGAAACCTCATTTATCACGCCTAATAGATCCATAGATATGGCGTCGATGNATTTTAGGCTTGAAATGGTTCATTGAAATAGAAATTCTTCCTCTTCGAACTTTCCCTTATTGTGCAAAACTTTAATTTTTGAGTCACATTAAAATTGATATCATGATAAAGCTTGGAATGTGTACTTTACTCCTATAATATTTCTAATATGGGGTACCTTGTAGAAGGGTCAGCATCCACTGATTTCTTAAACGAATACAAGAAAAGATTTTGAAAATTCTGAGATTCAAGAAACCCAGTCTCCTGATTGGCTGAATAAGGAAGAAAAAACATCCAAGGGCGGGTGATTTGAAGGGATTACCACATGGGGAGTGTTACCTTGGAGAGGCCACAGCGCGGAAACAGCTGGAAAACATTTGGGATTTTGGAGGTGTGTAGCTCTTTGACCAATAAGATTGCAGTATCATCTTTTTCCAAACTTGAAAATGCCCTTGGCCTATATCTTTGGGGATGCTGACTCTTCTACAGGCTGTCAGAAATTTTGAATGGCATATTCAGAAACTAGATATTCTCGGCTTTTGTATGATATAAAAATTATGTTGGCTCAAATACAAATAGCAGTGTAGAAACATGAAGGTAAACCTTGTTCAGAATATTTTTGTGGAATGTTTTTAATCTAAATTTTACCCTCTTATATAAAAAGTTTAGTGAAATTTAAAAAGTTGATTGAGAAGAATGACTATTCTTCTTTCTATTAAGACCAAAAACATGAAATTTCATTTTATTTCAAAGAAGAAATGGCAGTTTTAAAAAGGGTGTTTTGATTCGCACGCATCTCACGAGGTATGCGGAATCCTCATGTACCATGCATATTTGCAATTATTTGGAAGGCTTTTTCAATGGCCTGCCGTATGACTGTAACATTTTCCTCTCATCCCCCATCTTCATTACTGATTATAAAAAGTTTCAAAACACGTTTTCATCCATGTTTAGTTATAAAACAAAATATATTTCTTTAAAATGAAGTCAAACACAAATTTCAATGTTACTTTGTTATGCTATTCAAATCGGAACCGGCTTGTGATTGTTTTGTACGCACAATTTAATACACGGCGTTTGGATCTATTATTTCATAACACACTTTAGGCCTATTTTACGGCAATCCTATATATCGTGTTCTATTTATTATATTTAACCCATACGAATGATAAAAGTTTTATTCTTGGTTTTGTTTCGTTGTATAAGCATTTTACAATCCGTTAATTTTGAATGTCATTTGTGTATTTATCGATTTCCAGTTTATTTGAATGGCGTGCAATCCAACATCATTAGGAAATTACAAAAGTTGGTACCTGGATTTCATACCTCACGATGTTCAGGTACTTGGAGATTTTGATTTTGTTTGAAAATTGTTCTTAACATCTTTATCTAAACACTAACCGTATCATGCATTATACATGGCCATATAATTATTTATTATTTTGTCTAGATATCTGTTCAATTTCTGAAAATATTTTTGTTATGAAAATATGTGTATTTGTATTGACAATGTTAGGGTCAACATTTAAAGCCGAAACCGTAGGATTTTAGCAACTGTGACAGATCTACGGAAGCCTTTACGTGCAGCGCGAACCTTCTCTAGAACGAGAAAGCGATTTAGACTAACTCGCCTTTGTTCCTTGTTTTGGACTAAAAGGCGAAGGCGGGAAGGTGATTGGAATATAAAACTCGCATTGGCGCAGTGTTTAAGACTAGAAGGCTTGCATGCAACTATGAAATTGCCTTGCACCTTGCCTCGGACTAGAAAACGAGAAAGCAATTTGTACAAACTCGCCTTGGCGTGTTCTTTAAGACGAGAAGGTGAGTTGGCAACTTGTACAAACTCGTCTTTGCGCTCCTGCACCTTGCATCGGACGAGAAAACGAGAAAGCGATTTTGACAAACTCGCCTTTGGCGTCTTGTTTAAGATGAAAAGGCGAGAAGGCAACTTGTAATAACTCGCGTTGTCGCCTTGCCTCGGACAAGAAGATTGTAAGGCGACTTGTAAAAACTCGCCGTGGCACCTTGTTTAGGGCGATAAGGTAAGAAGGCGACTTATACAAACTCGCCTTTGCGCTGAAGCTATAAAATATCCGTAGGATTGTCGTAGTTTTTAAACCGTAAGGTTTCGGCTCTAGATGAAATCCCTACTGTAATGGAAGGTGGTCGTGTATTCTGAAATACTATGCAAGGCAAATATATATTTTGATGGAATATTTTGAAAGAAAAGCCCAATATCTGTGTTTGTAATTCTTAAAATGTTTTGTGTAAGCAGTATGGTTTCAAGAGTGAGGAAGATGAACGATGTGCAAAGAAGGTAAGAATATTTGTTGGAAGAAACTCCGCGTGATTAAAAGAAGCACTGAACATGTTTCGAGGTGAATTTAATATTAATTTGACACAATTCAAGGAACCTTTAATGGCGCTATGACCAGAAGGAAGCAATGAGTTTGACAAAGTAAACAACTATAATGAAGCTTTAACAGTCACAATAGGATAATAAAAACAGAATATCTATTGAAATAGAGATACAAACAGGAAAGGGGGAGTAGAGTGTGTATGTGTATGTGTGTGTGTGTGAGTGTGTATGTGAGTGAGTGAGATAAGGAGAGTGAAAGAGAGAGAGAGAGATAGATGGAGAGAGATATATATTTGAATATGATTACCTCACATCATCATTATGTAGAAAGTGAGATTAGAATAGAAACTAAGGCCCGTATTTTGATGTCAGGTTTAACTTAAACTATAGTTTAAATATGTGGTTTAAGTATGGGAAGCCAAAAGAGGCTTGAATCTATTACAGTTGATGTTTAATTTACCAGCACATTTGGCACTCATAGTATTTAAAACTGTCTCGGAAGAAAAACTTCAATAGTTTTCTACATTATTAGAGCATGGGAAAAAAGAGCAGTTAACATAATAATTATTCATTGTAAATAAAGTTTTGGCACTTTGGCTACCCATACTTAAACCACAGATTTAGACCAGGGTTAATTAACTTAAACCTCGCTATCGGAATACGGGCCTATGTGTCTATCAAACACGAAATGCAAAAATGTGAATCGATTTTGAGAAGTAACGAGACTTTTCATCTATCAATTGAATGATTTTTGTGTTGGATGGATAAATAATTGAATAATTCTTGCCTTATCCCTACATGGATTGACACTGACACTGTAAAGCACTGTCAATCAGTGTCAATCCATGTTGGGATAAGGCAAAAATGATTCAATTACTTTTCATCTACTTATTATTTTTACACTATATAGTTGAATTCATTAAAAATGGTCTATATTTTTGTGTAATCTTTATTTTCAAAATTGTAACCAAAGGGGAATTGAATTGTCTAGTTTTAGCCAGCAGAGGGCGCCCAGAATTTATTCTGCATTGACAAAATTGAGGGCATCTGATGATGCTGCACCGACGCGCGACGCGTCGAGCCAGGACGAAACTTGTATTACATGGTACACACGCGTAATCATTTCTCCATAGACCCGTGTGCTATTTGGCCTTCTGAAAAAAAAAAATCATATAAAATCAGCTGTAGATTAGGTCGACAAGCGCTTGGTAGCAATGGAAAGGAAATTTTATGGACGTTCTCATTCTGCATTCAAAACTACCTCTTGACCAGCTCATTTTTGAGCAATTACCCCTAACATAGCAACATGTCGTGCATCAATAAACTCCATACCCCTAATGAGGTAAATTGAGTCTATCTTTAGCGGTGTCAAGTGGTTCCAGAAATCGAAAAATTTTGGATCCCCCTTGTGATAAAGAAAGGTCATATATTCATTTACTAATATCCACAATTAAAGAATCACTCATTCACATCTATCAACATTAATCCATAATAACTAAACTCCTATGGGTTGCGAAGCTTCATTGGCTCGTCACTCACATTATCTCAAGCCAAATTAAAACTTTTAAAAGGGGAGTCTATCCTAATACATGTATATTCTAACAGAAGCAAAACAAATTTGATGAGCAGAATAAAAAGAGTTTCAGGAAGGTCGGGCATCTAAGACCCCGTTTATATACCCACTTCACGCTTGGCCATTATCGTCATGATGCATAAACGGTTCGGGGAATACCACATAATCACGTTCTTTGGCAAGAAGCGCGCATACAATTTGAATGCATTATAGTAAAGCGGCCCACAGACTGAAATGTGTGACTCGGCCTTCAAGTGATTGTCATATAGCGCAAAGTCCACACTTTTTCTTGAACAGAGATCAATATTTAAAAAACAAATCTAAAGGTCTACATGCAGGTATCATTTTTCTACATGACTCATTTTCAAGTTGTGCCTCTGAAAAACATCTGATAGCAACGCAGAGGTCATCTAAATGCAAAAATGCAAATCTGATATGAGGCCTACATTGAATTATTTTGAAAATCTTCTTTCAGCCACCACTTCGCTTCTATCGAGGGTAAGCTTTATTTTGATTTATTCATATTCTACTATCCGTACGTCACGGAATAAAAGAAGCAGAGTCGACAACATACTATCGATTAGAAATGTTCTTCATTTTAATTTTTTTTTTTTAGCTATAAATGAAAATTCTAGGTAGGGGCTACTTCTTTCAAGCCGACCAAGACCCTGGATAGGATGCTTGGTTAGTCGGTGATGGAAAAAGAAGTATTGTTTGATTTCTTACATTTCCTTTCACACAAATTACAGCCTAATCTGATCTCTCCACATGAGAAAACACACACTCTTAAAACTTTGGGCAAACTATTGGTACAAACATGTCCAATTTAATGATGGCATTTTGCATTTCCGTAGAAATCAGGTATTTTATACCTATCATTGTGAGAATATTTCCAAATCAATGGTCGAATTTGTCATTCCACCATAAGTTGGACTTATTTTGACCAATGGTTATCGGGACAGTATGTTGCTTAGTGTTAGGTAAATTTTGAGCAAGTTAGAAAATGTAAATGTTTGAAAAGAAAATAATATATTTCACCTGCCTGAACTTTCAGAGTCAACTAACCTTTCCCTTGGTTGTCCATAGATTTAACGTTCCAAAGCATGGTATTGGTACTAGTACTCCTCGCAGATTTTGCCCAAACACTGATTACCGGAAAGTCCGCAGATCTAACAACTTTTGGATCTATATCCCTGAAACATATTTTGTATAAATAGGTAAGTTTACTAAAATGTTGAGATTTTGTTCTTGCCAACGAACATAGGCCCTGGTCACTTAGGGCCCCGGAAGCAACACGGATTCAACACGACTCTTTGTTAATAGGCGGGTTTACTAATAGATGCAAATTTTATGCATACCTCTCACACAAAGGTTGTTCTTGACAACCCGAAAGCTTGCCCGAGGCTTGCCCGATATAGCAACAAGTAATGTATGCAAACTGGATTCCAAGTATTGTAGTCTTATTATTATCAACCGGCCTATTGAATACCGCGTAAATACGTTAAACGCACATAACTTTGAATATATAAGTAAACCCGCCTATTCACATTTAACTGCCTCAGAACGTGCTATTTTATCCTTTGAGCCAGTTGATAACAATAAGACTGCAATACTTGGAATCCAATTTGCATGTATTACTTGTTGCTATGTCGGGCAATCCTCGCGCAAGCTTTAGGGTTGTCAAGAGCAACCTTTGTGTTAGAGCTATGCATAAAATTTATATCTATTAGCAAACCCGCCTATCGAAATAACTTGCATTCTTTGTTAAATGTTCAATGATAATTGTTTCGTTCACATCATGCATAACAGATTATTATCACATTTCAATAGAAGGGATCTTAACCTCGCATGAAATGCTTGTATGGCTGGCCAATCTAGCAAAAACGAGAGTTTTACTGAGATGCAAACACTGTGAACAGAAGACTAGATGAACACAAAAGAAATTTCCTTCCATCTTATTATGTGGGAAATGTAAAAAAGTGTCGTACCAGTTCAGTGAAGGAACAGGAATGTCATTATCTTTTGTGAAGTTGTTACTTAGTCCAATTTATTTGTTCATCTGCTCAAAGCGCAACCCTTCCAGAATATGGATTACGCAAAGTTAAAATGTCAGAACAAAAATGAAAGAAAACACGAAAACAATAACCATGCTCTCAGTCAGTCTTATGATGAAAGACTGAAATAGACCACTTTCATAATGTATTCAAACTTTATGCGCGCTTCTTTGTCAAACGCACGATGAAAAACAATACGTTCACCTGATATGAAATAATCGTAATTAGAAACAGGGAATGTGGATAGCATGCAGTGGCTGTTGAAAGGTTGGTAAAGCTGTTGTCCATCCTAGTAACGTATACTCTCATGATTTTTGACAGCTGAATACAAAGCTCACCATCGGGCAAATGAGAATAAAATTGAATGCATTACGAATAAATAGGCAGGGTCGCTTAAACTCTTAAACTTCCTTAAACCGGTTGATCACAATGATACTTGGTGTCCATTTGCATTAATTACCTTTTGGTATGTCGGGTAAGCTTTGGGCAAGCATAAGGGTAGTCAGAATAACCGTTGTGTTAGAGGTATAGACCTACAGAAAATTTGCATCTATTAGTAAATTCACCTATTCTTATGAAAATACATTCATGCATAGGCCTTTCCTCAAAGGTTGACATATCTGAGGTCTGTAACATAAAAGAGTTACGATTAATCCAAAATTAATCGTATCTTTATGATCAATGTTTTGCCATAGACTTACAAGTAATATTTATTGTACGTTTGATTGAATCTTTTATGTTACAGCCCCCAGGTATTTGAACGACTGGTTTACGTTAATAGATTCAAATGTATTCATGTTTCTTACCATCGAACGTCATTAGTGCAGACCGGTCAGCAACAGTTGGTGGCTTGCATGTGGCTTGCACGTTTATGCATTCTCTAAGTCTATAATAACGAAGATTGTACTTGGCAACCAGCTTGTCCGAAACCTGCCCAACATAGCAACAGGGTACGTTGATATAAAAAGGTCAATATTTTGTTCATATTAAGAGAATTTGCAGTATACATTTATATGAAATCAAGCATGTATGCATGTAAGCATGTATGCTTTATGCAAACTGGATTCTTATTGTTTTCAGTGGTTGTAGTTCAATCATTAATCACTGAAGGAATACCTAGTAAGTACATTCGTTGGCAAAAAAGCCTCCATACTTCATGTACATGAATTACTTAACCACTGTTAACCGGTCTATTTGAACGTGGCTTGTTCTTGTTTCATGTTTATAGATTCACAGTTTTTCCTGACTCAGCTATGAAATGGGAAGAGGCATAACCTTACCAACAGGATGACCCTGAATTGTAAGTAAAATCTTTTGACAATCTTACGTTGTAAATAGAACGCCAAAGGCAGGAAGGGATGAATTGGATCCTTATATTACACATGAAATCTACGCCCAAAATATGTATTGGGTTGAAATCCAACATATTTACATATTTCCTGATCCTGTTGCCTCTGATTTGAGACCATTTACGATTGGCAACTGAATTCTGTAATTCTCAATAACTTTGCAGGGACCACCCAGTTCCAATGGTCAATGGGTTGAAAAAATATTGGCCTTTAAAGCGCATAAACATAATAAAAAACAGTAAAAGAAGAGTCTGCCAAAGCTTTTTTTTTTACCACGACCACAAATTTCGAACGAACGAAACAAAAATGCTCGATAAAATTGGGGAGGTAATAAGAACGTTGTAATCTTTTTAATAGAATTAAAACTGAAGAAATCAGGGAAAGTTATATATACAAAGTGTCAATTTGATACCGTCATGAGTGTATTAGTTACTATTTATTTGGATTATATAATACTGCAAAAATTTACCGATCAAATTCCAGTCTTCAGTTTTATTTACATTTTATATTCACGTGTAAATGAGTCTCAGAAGGTGTATTTCATATCAAATCGGGAATAAATATTCTTTTTCAAGATTTTATGAAAAAAATCAGAGGTCTGTAAAATATGAAACATGCACCATCGACGGGCATATAGAAGTGGATCTTCTTAAGGTTCTGAGAAAATTCAAATCTTAGCCAAAAAGTAACATTATATAGTAGGCTATTAATGAACGAAAATAAATATCTAGCTGTACCATATGATCAAATTCGTAATTGTGGTTTCATCCAGAATGTACTTTCATATCTGCATGTAAGTTGCCCGATTTTTAAAATTCTGTTCATCTGATTTTTCTGCTCATTGTGGGAAAACATGAATTAATAACAGTCTACCCCAAAATTACAAATTTCTAAAATCTGAATAAGATCCAGAGAATGCACTCATATGTCTCAAATTTTGATTCTCTAGATTACGAGTGGGTGTTCATCGGTCTGGTATCAGCACTGGTCTTATTCGTCTGCTGCTGTGTATCAGTGGGCACGCAATGCAAAAGGGCTTGCTCCTCCTACGTCCGCAATCGTCGTTATTGGACCGAAACAGCAAACCGAGCGATGAACTGGTTCACGCGAGACTCTCCGGCTGCCGATCCCTTGGGCCCCGCTGTGTCGCCGAGCGCGGAGGGCGTTGGTCTGTACCAGTGCTCGGGAGATCCGCAGTCGCAGGTGGGACCATCTTTCGCGGTAGAGCGCCAAGAAGGTCTCCAGCCCGATTTGGACATTTCTGAAGGTCAGTTCGAGAATGAACCTGACAGTTTGCCATCGTACGAAGATGTGCTGTGGGACGATGCGAGGAAACTAATACTGAATCAGAATCTGCCTCCACGATGAACACTAAGCTTGACATTATGGCATTTTCTATCTCATTCGTCACAGTCACAGTATAATCTAGGGATAAAGCGCAAGTAAAGTTTTAGCAAAAGCGAATATTTTTGTCAACAAACTTTGTCTTAAAATCTAAGTAAAATTGAATAAAGTATCATGAAAATAATAAGCAAAATATTGCTTGAAAATTGAATGAGTTTCGGTAAAGCTACAACCTGAAATGTGAAAAGTGAACCGATATTTTCTTTCTCTATAAATGACACCTTCCCATGCACAGAATTAGACGAAAATTTCCGAGTTTGATTATTTTTCGCCCCTCGGATAATAATCAAACATACAAATGCGATAGAGGGGACTTCGTAGCCAGTGCATTCTATTCAGCATTGTAACTTTCAATATATGAGTTGAATATCAAACAAATGAACCCCAGTACACGTTGTAATTCCCCATGACGAAATGGGTATTCCCCAACCCATTGCCATTGTGCAGAGGTAGTCTGCATAGTCTGCAGGCACAGACTTTCGGCTTAGGGTTCTCAAGTGCACCACAGAGTCTGTACAATGATCGCTTCCAATGAACCACAATCGTAATGTATTCAAATTTATTCACGTTTGCCTCAAGATGAAGTTATGCATTCAGCTACCATAAGATAATGAGATAATAATAGTCAGAATGCTACTTGCATTCAGTAACGTTGCTATTTCATTTGGAATACGATTATTTTAATACAGATGAACATATAGTTTGTTATTGTGCGTTTGACAAAGAAGCGTGCATAAAATTTGAATACATTACGAAAGTGGTCCAATGGACCCATATATGTGTTAACTGCAGGGATCAATGTGCACATCGGTGTGTACTAGAAAAACTACCCATAATGCTCCCTGACATAAACAACCGTAAAGGCACGTATTGGCATTAAATGTTAGATACGAACTTGGATGACAGATTTTGGAACTTGCCGCGTCAACTTGATTTCGAGTGACAACACAAGATCACAAAACTGTTATATTCTGTGCAAGTGGACTTGGCCTCGACAAGAATACTGGGGCCAATCGCTCTAAATGGTCTTTGCTATCCGCTTCGTGCTAAAACGTCTTAACTTCTTGTAAAACCATATATAAAGCTGGGACACAGATGTTGATACGACCGAAGCAGAGGGTGGCGCATAGAGCCCCGGTCACATAGGACCCCGGAAGCAACACGATTCACCCCGACTCGTTGTTCTGCGGCAGTTAATTGTGAATTTACAAAGAGTCGGGGTGAATCGTGTTGCTTCCGGGGTCCTATGTGACCGGGGTTTAAAGTAAAGACGTCTAAGTCACACCTACAGGCTGATCTCATTCTCCTGCTAAGTAGAATTATTTTAGATTCGAACTACGAACTATAAATTCACGTTTCGTTTAATCAATGAAATTGGTACCATTGAGATTACGGAAAAATGACCTTCAAACATCATATCTAAAACGGAATACGGTATGGCAGCAATAATTACAATGTTTGTTGATGCGATTTGAAAGCAAGGGATCGGTCTTTTTGTGTGACTGCCCTTTTAATTAGCAAGAAGCAAGATGAGACCATTTTGGAAAGTTCGCCCACAGATGACGATATGGAATCGTCCCGTATCCAAATATTCAAAATATTCAAATCTTTACGTTTGTAAAAAAAAAAATAATAAAACAAAAATGATAAAAACCTTGTGCTTTAAAGATTGGAATGCTTTTACATTTGGTTTAAGGACGTTTATGTTCAAACAATTGTTATGTTTGCCTGTTCAATCGCATCCTCAAACAATAAAAAAATGGATGTAGTTATTCGGCGTACATGTAGTTTATGTATGTCTCCCCAGTAGTATGTGAGTGGCGTCCTGAATAGAACATAATAAAAGCCCATAAACCAAAGCCTACATGAACGAGTCGCGTCAGAGATATATGAAAAAAAATCATTGCAAACAATGTGCTTTTCATCTCATTAGATGAATTCTTCTTACAATGAAAACTCAGTGGGTGGGCAATAGGCAGATCAATAATTAATAAATGAACAAAATGACAACGCGTGGCATGGATCCTGCTCCTCTGTGGGTGGATCCATGATTGGCAAATGGAAGGGGGGGGGGGTTGGGTTGAGGACACGCATATAATTTTGACTCCGCAGCGCAAATAATGGGAGGGGG
>BQKZ01005932.1:23172-38694 GCA_036244855.1 Temnopleurus reevesii | reverse complement strand
GTGCAGGGTTTCGTTCTTCTTGAACTACATAAAGTTAGTATATTTTTTGTTATACTATTATTCAAATTCATATTTTTTCATTCTTTTGTAAATTTATATATGGAGTATCTTTGATAAGTGAACACCTTTATAGCAAGACTGCTTTTCAACTTTGCTCTTTCATGCTTGTTTCAGAATTTGAACATCCTGAAAATAAAGAAATAAGAATTATAACATGAAAATGTACAATATACTGTTTTGATATTGAAAAAGCACTTCTGCATATCAATGCATACTTGTGATACTGAATGAAAGATGCACTAAATGAGATGAATGTAGTTCCAAAGCTCATAATTTTTTGTTAATAAATAACAAGAACTGCTGAAACTGCGTATCCAATAATGAGAGCTGTGGAGTAAAAATGAAGTAAAAAAAGAGCTTGAGCTTTCGATCCTAGCAGAATCTTAATCATAAGCAAAATGACATTCATGATTAAGATTCTGCTAGGATCGAAAGCTCAAGCTCTTTTTTGGATTAATTTTTTTTTAAATTTTTAAATGCATTGGAAATCAACATGTAGCTGTGAAAGTAATTTCCCATCTCATATGTCAACACAGTATTTTATGAAGTGTGATTGATACGATACTTCCACGCTAATCAATCATACTTTGTCTGTTAACAATCATTTTTTTGAAAATGCATTTATAACTTATTTCCTCAATCATTAGTAAGTAAAGTAGATTTGAATTTTATTCTGTTTTTTATTTCCTCAATCAATCCCTACTATGCATTAATGATGTTGAAATTCACTCATTTGAGATTTTGTTTCATTTTTCAAGTTTATGGTAATTCTGTCCTTTCTCTGAATACATCAAAATTTTAGCTGATAGATGTTCATGATGTTGATGGGAGTGGGAGAAGTTGTAATCACCATGCATTTTCAAGAACAAATAAATGTTATTTTGACTCTTTTGTGGGGAATGTATCCGTCTGTGGGTTGAAGATTTTTCTTTTTAAAATACTTTAAATAATTCTAGGGTAAGTGGGGAAGGGATAATCATGATGCCATTAGGATCCTAAAATTCACATACCTACCATGTTTATTTTAGTTTTTAAGTACAAATCGAATATACAAGTGAATGTATTTAGTTTAATTCTGTCTTTCTTTCCATTTTAAATGTATCCTGTTTTGGATGGAATCATTTTTTGACAAAAATAGTTTTAACAGTGGATGGGGGTGGGGTTATCAAGAGGCACAATTAGTATCTTGAAATTAACTATTTATCATTTTTAGTATATCTGTCAGGAACAAAGGGACACACTTTTGTTAATTCTAACTTTCTTTCCTTCCTTATGAAAGTATGCTATTGTGGATAGAAGCTTTTCTTCTAAATGCTTGATGGGGGGGGGGGGGGGGAGTGATTAAGATGCGTAAAGAATCTTGAAAATCATGCATTTAGCATTTTTATTGCACTTTCAAGTACAAATCAAATTTATTTATATCAACTAGATTCATACTTTATTTTTAAATGTATCCTACATGTATTGTGGGTAGGAGCATTAAAGTTATGGGGGAGGAACTGATGTACAAAGTAGGACCTTAAGATAGGCTGGTATACTGTTGAATTTAAATTCATTCACAATTTTTGCCAACCTGCTCGTAATAATTGAACCAAAATGGTTGAATACAGTTTCCATACACGAGTTGTTGCTATGTTGGACAAGCCTTGGGCAAGCTTTTGGGTCGTCAGGAACAACCTTTGTGTATACAGTATGCATACAATTTGCATTTATATACCTACCTATTCAGTGTAAATTCAGAATCTTTATTACATTTCACAAGCTTTTTGTACAAATCAATTGTGATTGCCCCAATCTTTTCTTTTGAATGCATCCTTTTGTTGGTAGAGGAATTAAAAAATGATTTGAGGGATGAATCAGGATCCATTTAATCACAGTACATACACTTAAAGGGAAACCAACCCCTGGAATTACCGTGCTCTCATTGAATGAAGAAAAATCAGATGCACAAACCGTGAAAATTTGAGCAAAATCGGACAACCCTTTCAAAAGTTATTAATTTTCAAAGTCACAGCGATATGACGATCCTTACCGCTCATGGGTATCCTTGCGATCGGCAAATTCGACAGAAGTTGTGACGTCATGTCGGACAACTCCTCATTCACTCTGTATACAAAATCTCACATTTTCTTCTCTTTTTCGGAAAAGTCAACAAAATGCAAATTTTCAGTTGGGGTATAGCATTTCTGTATTGATTCTGCATGTATGTTGAGAAGAATGATGTTGCAACCTTACTTTGAATTTTACATTAATCCATTTTTAAGAATTCTATATACAAAGTGAATGAGGAGTTGTCCGACATGACGTCACAGATTTAGTCGGTGTTGCCGATCGCACGGATCCCCCTGAGCGGCAGTGATCGTCAAATCTCCGTGAATTCGAAAATTCATAACTTTTGAACGGGTTGTATGATTTTGCTCAAATTTTCACAGTTTGTGCATCTGATTTTTCGTCATTCAATGATAGCCCGATAATTCCAAAGGTTGGTTCCCCTATAAAATCATACCAGCACATTTACATGTAGAAACAGGATTTGAAGCAATATGCAGACCGAGAGTTATCAACTTTCAGGATTTTTCTCTCATCAATCTCTTTAAAGCTACTGCCTGACACTGCAATGAGAAAAAACAGTTCATTAACGGAAATTACAAACCACTAGGTGGTTATCATTAACACAGGCTAATGATACTTGGAGACTTATGAAAATAATCAATTTTTAAGTGCAGACAGTATATAGAAACTATAAGGAGAAGTAGGATATGCTGCCACCACATTGGAAAAAAAGTATTCTCATAATGTTTCTGAACAAACCTACAAATGTTTAGAATGTAATCTATACACTTTAGAAAAGTTGGGTAAAAGTGTACCCAACACTGGGCAAAATACTGTTCACAAAACTTTTGTTTAAAGCCCAAATATAGTTTTGGTGTAGATTAAAGCCAAAATAGAGCTTTGGTAACGATTAAGAAATGTGAAATTTACGGGATGTTTATCATCACATATGTATCTTACACACATTTGGAGACCACATCATATTTTTTTAATGAACTGATTCTGTTTGAAAATTTGAATTTGACCTTTAAATCATATTTAGCGCCATCTCTTTATTTTATGCAATAGTAATGACAATATTTTGTTATCAGGCATACGCTAGGTTATTTCTGAGATTTGAAAAAACAAGGTATAAACTATGATTAAATTTTCAAATTTTCAATCAATTCTGTGCAGGAGAAGGTGTCCTTTATCAAGAAAGAAAATATTGATTCAGCCTCAGGGTACCCGAGAATGAGATATTTTGCACATTTCAGGTTATATGGTTACCAAAACTCATTCATTTTTCACACAATCTTTTATGCAATATGTTCACAATTTAATTTTTGTTCAGATTTGAATACAAAATTTAGGGACAAAAGCAAAAAACGCTTGTACCAACATTTTTCTTGAGCTTTGAAATATGTCCAACTTCTGGTGAAAGTTGGTAATACCACTGTGCAGACATTTATAAGGAGTTCTTTTTGGTCCACTTCTTTGAAATAATTTTCATCATATTTTTTATTCTTCCGTGGAATAGAATAGTCCACCTCAAAGTGGTCCATTCAGACCACTAAAGGGCGACAGAAAATGCAGTCTTTAACATGACAGTATGTTTGTCTCTATGGACAGGTTCCTTCTTGATATGGACAGGTGTTCTTTATGGACAGGTGGTCTTTATATACAGGTGGTTGCTAAAGCAGGTTTGACTGTATGCTGCAATGCCTGTTGGTTGCCACTATAACCCATAACCTTTTTATTTTTTCTCACCTTAAAGTTTTCAACAAGACAAGATGGACATTGTCATTTAATTTTTTTTATATCGGATATTCTGTTCGATGAGAAAGAAATTTGTCTTCCTAATTCAAAGAATTCTTGGTGCAGTGTTTCAATCGTGATAACAAAAAGGATGTAGATTACTTGCATCATGTAACTTAGAATGATATCCGTGAATATACCGGCTTGTCATTAGCTGTTATGGAGGTGGAAGTGTCATCGACAAAAAGGTGGAACTCCAATTTGGTTTTTATTTTAAAAAATTGTTAAAAGATTTTGGTACAAAATTGCTCATAATGTGGAAATAAAAGTCAGAAGGACAATTTGCTCCGTATCATTAGGAATTTTTGAGGAAATAATTGTGAATTTTCGAGAATTTTGAGAGAGTTTCAAGGCAATTTCAAAAGAGTTTTCCTATTTTTCTTTAAAATTTTAGTACAGAATCCTTTGGGAAATATGGTTTCTTTCATCCTTTTCAGAAAATCATTCCCCTTTTGCCGTTATAAGGGTTGGGACAACTGAATTTGGTTTCTTTTCAATTAGGAACATTTTACATGATTGTGTTTTTTTTTTTTAATGTTTTTTTTTCCTTTTTTTTTTTCCCACATTGGAGATATGACTTTGTTTCATTGGATCCTTTACATATACACTGTAAAGGATATTTCTTGTGTCAAGAAATGATTCAAGTAGGCATGTGGTTTTGATATATGTTTACATTCGCAGAATGGGAAATGAATATGTTTTGATTTAGTAAATTTCAGTTTTAGTCATAGTTTTCATTACTGCTGATTAGTCTTTCGGACGAGACTCTAAGCCGTCGGTCCCGTGTGAAGGAGAGCAACACCATTTGCACGTTAAAGAACCTGCTATCCTGTTCGAAAAGAGTAGGGAATTTTTCCCGGGTTAGTAGTCATTCATATAATTTTCTTCTCTCATTAAAGTATATCTTAACTATAAGCTTGACACTTATATGACACATTGTGTTGAAAGTGTCGTTAAATTCTAATCAATCAATCATTCAATCATTACTGCTGATTAACTCGCGTGTCATTGAATTTCACCATGACAGGGAGGAACTCACGTTTGCTTATTCGCTCAACATCATTTTCATATTTTAACAAATGTTTAAGATTTTGAAATTTTATGATGCAGTGTATTTTTTCCTTTAGAGGGGAAAACATGATTTTCATCTTTCCAAATCAATGTTTTCATGTGATTTGATTTGATTTGATCGTTTATTTTCTCTCAGATGAATATACATGTACATCCCAGAAATATTTGTCTTTCTTCTTGTTGTAGCAGTACCCTCTGTGCCCTGTATATTCTGTTTGAAAGGTTGTTTGTTGGATATCATAAAGTTTCCAATACATGTACAGTCAAATCTGCCTAAATCAAACTTGTCTACAGGGGTGTTGTTCAAAAGTTGCAATTGATCACAACTTGCAGTTGATCAGAACATGCCAGTCAAAATCACTGTTTCATGGGCATACCGTGTGCGAATGAAAATGCGCAGTAAAATTTGCAAAGTTGCAGTTAATTTGCAGTTGATTTTGAACAACACCCCCTAAGTCAAATAATTGCCCGAGTCAATCAGATTTTTTCGATCAAATCAATACCTCTTCTACATATAGGTTGAATTTCTCCTTTATGAAACAGATTTTTGTGGCTCAAGAGATCAGACTTCAGCTGAATCACCTGTACGTACATCTAGATATATATTCAGTTTATTGGATGTCAGCACTTGTCAAATATTTGTACAAAATTGACTGTCGATCGAAATGATTTCATTAATGATCATAATTATTATTATCATTATTAATGTGATTTCTTTTTCTTTTTTAAATATTTTGCAGGAGGTAAAAGGAGGCAAGTCGTACACGAAGTATGGGTTTGTGGACATCAACCTCGCAGAGTTTGCAGGAGCTGGAACAACATCAAGGAGATACCTCCTCGAAGGCTACGACTCAAAGATTAGACTAGACAACAGTACATTAAAGGTAAATCAGCGCTTTTGAACTCTCTGGTAAACTAAACACAATAAAAAAAGCCTTTCCATCACATTGTAAGCTGCATGATTTCTTACCATGGAGCCTGCAGTTATAAAATTTACAGATCAACATGTATGAACTATCTAGCTAGTTTCTGTATAAAAATCAGCATAATTCCATATTCTATGCGTGAGTGAACTCAAACATTTACAAAGCTGCCAACACATAAGATTTCATCCTATTTTGTAGCATTTGCAATGACAAAAGCGCACATATGATCAAATGGGATAATTTGCTTGAGATACAGTGGTGGAATTATATAGAAGGTACATGTATGAATACTATATTCTTCTGAAGATACTTATGTGGTGAAATGATTGATTTTTTTTTAGATAAGCGAGTTTGGCATCTCTGTTTCTGATTGACAGAGCCTCAACCATATCCATGTTTCTCTGAAACATTTCTTTTATAAAATCCTTGCCCAACCCAATCTCCCTGCACCTCCACCTCAGCCTTCCATTGAACCGTCCTATTTATCACAAATCTCTGGCCCCTAAACTATCGCCTTTCATCAAGACAACAAGAGTTTTAAATTCCTGCTTTATTCGCTCTGTCAAATTTTGTCAAAACACTGTCAAATTAGGGGTAGATGATTGATGGCGTGGCATACAGTAGGATCGCATTCATTGTCAAAGCGTTCATTTTAAAGTTTGATTGTTTCTGTTTGTATGGATGATTTGTGAAGAAGTTTTTGTGATGTCATATGTATTGACCTATGTTTATGCTCGGAAGGAGATGAATAGATTTTGTGGTTGTTGTACAAGTACCAACCTTCCCATACATTCTGTCGATTGTGTATTAACATAGTTGGTATCTTGCATCATTAGGCTATTTTATTAAGCGATTCAAATGGATGTATAGCTGTTTCCAGCAAATTACATATCATCCCCTCAAACCTTTTAATTTCATTTTATTGAAGGCAGTACATGTATTTAGAATCTAGCTTTCATTATTTGGTCATATCTAGCATACCATGGACAAGCTGTCAAGATTGTGTAGAGCAATATTTGTGTATGCTGAAATTAATAAAGCATTATTAATTGCATTATCAAGTGTCTTTAGTTCCAATTAATTCGCCAATCTCTGTCCACAGATTGAAATAATTTCTGTTCATATTTAATCTGGTGTAAGAAAAAAAATCTGAAAAGGAAAGTGCCCCATTATTTCGCCTGTCCTGAAGTGAAAGAGAAAATTTATAATGCATACCCTATAATTTGCACTTAACTAGGATCCTATAAAAACATATTTCTAGCTCTTAATGGTATTTATGTGTTTACACATATATTTATCTCATCGCCATTCATGGCGTCAATAAAATGTATTGATGTCATTGATTTTTCAGTGTTTGATGTTTCTTTTAAGAACATCATTGGTTCAAACTATAAAGGTACTTGTAATAAACCTTTCCAACCAATATGTTGGGACTGGAGATTTCTTCAAGAAAATTAGACATATGGGGGGTAAAAACCGAGGAATATATAAAAAGAAAACAACTCGGAAAAACTACAAACTACATATTCAACTTTTGTGAGATCAACTTTATAGGCACATTACTTCAGTCTTTGTTCTCATGAAACCAAAAAGTTTGAAAAATTCCCTGTGCTAGTTTCCTTCGCAATAAGACCTTACAATGTATTTTATGTTGTCCTATTTTGATCATTGCTTAGGGATGATCTTTGGACAAGCAAATTTAATCAGACGAAATAAAGATTTTTATCCATCAAGGATATTTTTGTTGTTCTTCCTTGTCCATGTGTATATGAGTTGTTATGGTGGCTCCTAAATATAGTCAACAAAANCCCCCATAAGATGAAGATCTTTGTTTCAGTGCTATTGAAAAGGACCAATCAAGATCTTTGTTGTATGTGTATTATGTTTAATCGACTGACCAGTAACCAATCAGAAACTTTGTCCTCTCAAATTGGCGATTTCTTAACAGGCACAAGTCATGAAGTTTGCGACTTTAGACATGAAAAATCATTAAATGGGACGCAAAGTATGTTACCCAGGATGCCAAATACACGTCCTAGTTCGCAAATTTCACATCTTGGGTCAGGGAATGCAAACTTTGCGTTGTGGTTGCAAACTATGACGCCTTGATTGCGGTAGACCAACTTTGCATCTGAGATCGCAAACTTCGCATCCCAGATCAGAAGCTTCATACTGTGCCAAATCGCAAATTTCATGACCTGGGCACAGTAACATAGAGGTTTGCGATTAATCGCTAATAGAAAGGACCAATCAAGATCTTGGTTCCATGCGTATTTTCTTCAAAGACTGACCAGTAACCAATTATAATTGCCCTTTCAAATTAGTGATTAATCACAACCTTCATATTATGGGGCTCTGGTCAGATACTTCACCGCACATGTGGCCTGTTTTTTACAGTCCTTGGTAGCCACCATATAGGTACGTTCCTATCTTCTCCATATTCTATTATATTAAGTGTTGATCTTTTGCCTTTTTGACATAATTGCCGTAAATAGAATTGCAGTTTAGTTAATTTGTAATGATAAAAGCCTCCTTGTAAAATTTCCCAAATGTCTCCCCTTTGTCTCCATTTCTTGCTGAATACTGTAGCAAATATAAAATATATTTGCTCTCCAATTATACATGTCTGTACGTCACTAGAGTCATAACATTGGTGATTAATAGATAGATAAGATACCTTAATTCGTTAAGCACGTAACAATTCCTTGGGGTTATGTAATTAGCGCGATGGAATGTAAAGATAATAGCCGGTTTAAAGTGTAATCAGCCGACTGAGTGAAAAAAATAATTGCTTTACTGGCTGCTCCCATGTAAACAACAACAGTGGCAGTAATGATAATGGGTAAATTGAAATGCAGAAACTTACATGTAAATGTGAGTAAATAGCTGCCCCAAAACCTTTTTATATTTTATAATTCACTGAATTTTATAGTGTTATAATTCAGTGATCCCGTTGAAAATTCTGAAGCAGTTCCTGTGAATTTACTTCTTTTAAATGTAATTTGTCTGCTTCATTGTTTGCTTCATAGTCTGCTTTCAACAAAAACATTTAAAACTTAAAACCCACCTTTCTAAACAACAACAAGTTTTCTTCTTTCACAATTCTTTCATTCAAGCGCACTGAGACATTTTTTAAAGGCATGATGTGCTACATGACAATTACATAGAATGCGCAGAAAAGTGTTGAAGTGTCAATATACATATTTAATTAGTCTATTCTTTGGATTCCTTGTTAGACCCTGAAGTCATATTTAGGCCCCTCTCAATATTGATTACAATAATATATGCCTTCTGATCATTTTTACAGAATTTGGTTTATTCATTAGAATGATTATGCAGTATGTTCTGTAATATTTAGTGATGAGTTTGTCATGTAATTTGGAAAGATATTGTTATTCATATTCAGGCACATTAATAATCAGGCTTTAGAATGTTTATTAAATTTTCAGAAGACGATGAAAGAAGTCATTATGCCAATACATAACAGGAAATTTTATGAATGTTTTTATGAGCCTTCGAGTGTGTCGGCTGAGTGACACAATTTGTATCATAAATTAAGATTTACTATCCATCCTGATTGTTTCATGTCAAAGTTCTTAAGTGTCATTTTTTATGGTTTGCATGGTATTCTGGTGGGAGATTGTCCCAACTTGTCTCAATTGGAGCATCCAGAGACACATAGATGTAACTCCATGTTCAAGAAAATGAGATTATGAAATTAAAATGTTAGGGAGAATATGACCTTTCTAATCAAGACAATAACATCCAATGTCTCTTATCATAAAGAAATGAAATCGTCAAGTAAATATTATTTTCATACATGTATGCTACAATGTTGACCTAAATAATTGAACTAATTTTTCTTAAAACTGACAAACTGGAGTGATGTCTTTGTGTCTCTGGCTTTCCAAAACCTGTCTGTGCACTTTGGAATGTCTATAAAAGTTTCCTTTTTTTATTGGATAAGTGTTTGATTTCATTTCAATAAAAGTGAATGATGCTAGGTATTGTAAAATATACTCCATTTTGCCAAGTGAGAGATGTTGAAAATTATTTTGCACATGTATGTCAACATAGGTATGTGATACCTGTAGTCAACATGTACCCCTACGGAAGAAAATGAATTTGTAATATAATTTTATTACCTGTTATTGAAATGAATATTGATGAATAATGATTTGGTCTTTGTGCTGGTATAATCATGAATAGTGAAAGGAATATTTTTCTTCATTTCATAATTTGTAAAGTATCAGGAATTTTACACTGTCTGTATACTGACATTGTGTTTATGAAGAGCAAAATATAAATGGGACATTTTCTTTATTTTTCTGATCTGATAGATGTTCCAATTTTTATGGTACAGTAGAGCAAACAGATGAAGACTGAAGGCCTATAATGTAACTTTTGTTTTTTCTCCCCTTTTTCCTTCTCTTTCTGCAGGTCAACATAGGAATGTTATTAATGTCAGGAGACCCATGCTTCAAGGCGTAAGTACATTAATATCATAAATATGCCAATTTCATTTGATTAATTCTCAGCACCGACTACAAATATGAATTTAGAGCCGCTGGGGTTGCTAAGCACTTTTCAGAAGACATAACTGATCTATGCTGGGAAATTGACTTCTGGTGTTATGTGAGTTTGCCAGCTTTTACCTCAGAAATGTCTGTTTGTTTTAAATTTATGCTTGAATAAATATATCAGTTTCATTTAGTGCAATTAATTTTCACCACCGACTACAAATATGAATTTAAAGCTGCTGGCGTAACTAAGCACTCTTCATAAGTAATAATTGATAGATGTTGGGAAGCTCCCTTCTGGCTTTATGTGAGTTTGCTAGCTTTTAGTAGCTTAGAAAATAATGTTTGTTCTACATTTACGTTTGTTTCATGATATTTACTATGATTCACGAGGCAATGGAATGATTCTGTGAGGTCACTCAATTGTAAAAGGAAAACAGTGAACAAATATTTGTTAATGTGAGACAATGCATGGGTTATAATTTCCCTATATGAAGTAATTTTTACAGTACATAAAAGCCCCTTTACACTTAATATGGAGTTTAGGCAGGCGAAGGCTGGCAAATCGTAAATATATGGAGGCTTAAATATGTGCATCGCGAAGGTGAGTCGTGCAACTTGCCAAGGCGCCTTCCATATAGCATGAGAAATCGAGAGGTTGAACAACTTGCTTTCTCGCTGAAAGTATTATAAGCTTCCGTAATTTTAAATTTTGTCAGCCTTCACCCTCCCCAATTCAAGTTTAGATGTATGGGGGTTGGAAAGTTTGTTATCAAGGGTATCATGAGATGTTATATCATTTTGCCTGCTATAGGTGACAAGATTTGAAAGAGGGATGGAGAGAATTGAGTGAAAGATTAGCAGGAGGACTCGAATCGGAGAATAGTGAAACAGAAAGATAGACGAGAACTTTATATGTTGTGTGTGCTGAAGACAGAACACATTCTACAAGCTTTGTGGACTACTAAAATAAATTAGGGACCACCATGTAATGAAACTGATAAACTTTGTATAATAATGAGGACCTTTTTTCTGGAAATACAACTGCAACTGCCTTGTATTTCATCAAACGTGCTGTAATCATTGTCACACGTGAGTTATCTTGACTGTTGCAGAACTTCTCTTGCTTCATCATAGCAGTCCTGAAAAGTGAGCCCATGGTGAATTGAAACAATTAAAATGTGGTTTCTAACTTTTTCAGCAGTGTATTAATAGATGATAGGTGTCTGCATATCACTTCGATACACTCGTCCCACTCCGTGGGTTCACATTTTTGACCGATAAGAATATAAATTTACGAAAAAGCATCATTCCCAGACACTCATGTTGAGAGATATGTCACGTTTCGTCTTTTACTATCAACTTTGTGTCGCGTTTTATCAGAAGAATTCCAAAGTTTGCCCCAAGTTTAGACATTCTTGGGGCAATTCAATGCCATTCCTTTCTTTATATATCTCAATTTTCTTTCTTCATTGACTTCATTTCTCACTCTATTCAGCCATTGAAAAGGCCTTTGATTTATTACCTATTAGACTGCACAGTCTTTTGTTGTCTGTAAAGTTGTAATGACCTGTCATTTATTGTATTTAATTCATTGGTTTGCTTTTGACTATCATCTATAGATGAATTAATGAAGACTCCAATTTTACTTTGGTTGGTTTTCAATGATCTTCTTTTTTTGTACAAAAAAGGGGAAAATCCAATGGCATTTATTTAAAGAGAGATTCACATAATTCCAGCTCTCTCTGTCTCTCTCTTTAGTTCACAGAGACTCCTATTGTTCCGTGTACAACAAAGATTTTATAGATGCAGGAATTCATGAATCAAATCATGATATGATATACATGTATATAGATTTTTCTGGAGCCGACCTTTGCAATTCATATTTCACTCCATTGCCATTATCACCATCATTTGGAGTGTATTTTACCCCATTGCATAAAACAAATAATCCATCATTTCATGTATAAAAAGAGAAGGGTTGAAAGGGACAAAGTGTCAAAATGTAACATGAAGATCATGATTTTAAAGCCCATGACATCTTGAAATATAAATGATACATGTTATTGGATAGTTTGCAAGATATTTGGGACCAGTCTGCCATTGAGACAACTCCAGACGACAGAACTTTGTCAGGAATTTCATTTTCAGCTATCTACAGTATCCATCATTGATATTGGACACTGAAACAAAGCCCAACCAGAAGTCTTTGATTTAACAATCTTTGAAGTCATAATCCTGTCCATTTTTCATCAGAATAAAAGAGCTGTTTTTGGTAAAAATGTAGAGTTCAAGACTATTTCAAGGTTAAGCAGTTTTTGTTTTCCCTTGATTGTTTGAAATGATGGATTATGGCATTCAGTAGCAATGCTATTTGTTGCATGCAACAAATGGTTCAAGAAAAGTTCATGTCTAGTTTTAATTCAGACCTCACTCGTTTTCTGGACTTCCCTCAATTATAGTAATTATGCGATTTGTATATATGGCTTGCATATTAACTCTTTAGATTTGCTCAAGGCACTTTCTCATTATTACCTTGGCTGTTGCGGACTTTAAAGAACACCTACATTTTGCATCACGTAATATAGGCTCCGTGGTGTAGTGGTTCCAATTCCAGCCTTTCAACAAAAGGGTCTTAGGTTCAAATCCCACCCATGGCATTAAGTTAAACTTGAAAGGAGACTACAATCCCTCCCACATATTCCCTCAAGTTCTAAAGTGGTCTAGCCAAAGGCTCTCTGCGATCAGTCGCGTCTTTTATCCTAGACTTATCCCACCAGGTGTGCAAATAGCTATGTCAAAAGCCAAGCAATGCCATGGTCCAAGGCTGGCTTGGGTCCCAAGGTGGTCTCTAGGTGAAGGTGAATGTCGACTGAAGGTCATGGGAGGGTTTTGGTGAGCAGGTGGTGGCTAAGTAGTCTGATTGCTCAATTTTATCATCCACTTGAAGTCTGATATGAGGAATTGGAAGAAAGATATATTTCTTAAACTGTGTATTACTTTTATTGATGAAAAAGATTATTTTTATTTCAATTTTGTGTCCTTTTCATGAAGTCATTTTGTTATTATCCTTGTTTAGATGAGGCCTAAGTTATAGAATATTTTGTTATTAGAGCTCTTGATTTAGCTATTGTATCATGTTCAAGGATTGTGTTTGTATAAATGTCACAATCTCAATTTTTTTCCAACAAACCAGACTGTCTGTTGACATTCCACCAATTGAAATATTAAATGGTGTACTGATTTAGAATGCAAATAAAAAGGTCTAAATTGACCCAGGAAATTCATCATTTATGTCAAAAGTTATCAAAATAAAAATTTCCCTATTTCTTTGTGATGTTTATTTGTCATTTGAGTTCGAGAGTGGCTTAAAGTTTTGTATTGTCGATACTCCTGTAAGGAAGAATTTTTATCAAAGGGGAAGTACAGTGTAGATAAAATGTTATTCCTAAGTTTGCCAAAAGAATCGTTGATAGAAACTGACCTTTGATTTGTCTAAGAATGCTATCAGATAAAACTTTTTTTGTGTCTTAGAGATTTATAATTTCCAAGAATATTTGGACAGGTATGCTATAGACGATTTTCCCAACTAGGGGAGTTTACTAATAGATGCAAATTTTATGCACACTCTAAACGCTTGCCTGAGGCTTGCCTGAAATAGCAACAAGCAAGACTCATGGATAGATTTGAATTTATTAAGTTTATTCAACCTATTCTGCAATGGTCGGCAACATTGTTTCATTTACCTTTCCTTATGAATATATGTACAGGTAGTATTGATTTTTAATAACTTGGGCTACATGTATTTAATTCCAGACTAAATGTGCTGTGTATTTGATGTGGGATTTGTCTTTGTGGTGCTTTACACTCGGCAAGAACTTCGCCTCATTCACAACTTCACTTTCTTTGAATATATGTTTCATCTCTCTGTGGCCATTCCTAGTTCTCCCTGTCAGATTAACAGATTAAGGGATTGACGAGTCAAGTCTCGAAGTGGTTTCCTCGTCTATTTCTGTCCTGCATGCTTGCTAAGGATATTCCCGAAACGTCCAATGAATATCCTGTCAGCTGTATATGAGGCTGGTGAAGTAACACCCTACATTCATCTATGTGGATATAGAGAGCTTTTTGCACCAATACCAGATGAATATTTAATACACCCCCTGTAAGAATCTTAGCTGTACAAACCTAATGGGTGACAAGGATCAAAATTTTAACAAATGCACCCCCTTGTCAGAAAATCACTGAAATTTTACTCCGCTCTAAAAAAAAATAAGCAAGCGACAACCCTGTCTCAGCAAGATGTATTTCTTGAGCTGGTAGTTGAGGAAAACACCGAAGTTTTTTAAAACGCCTGTGTAGACATTGATATCCATGCAATTCAATTCAAATTGTGCATTCATTCTGCATCTTTTTTCCTTTTGAACAAATATAATAATTGAATATAAACAATTAGATAAATAATAAACATAAACATATCCACTCAAAACAATTAGGGAGTATTTTTTTTTACTAATGTCAGATGAATACTTAAATCTCTTTCGTAGTGGACCATATTTTCTTCGTCACAAATCAAGAGCAACCAGTCTTGCATGATGTAATATGTAGTTTCGAAAAGCGCCTTCTTACGTAGCAACACAAAGGATTGACTCACAGTATGTAAATGGTCTCGGAATCTATTTCTGTCCTGACGTCTCGAGTCGGATTTTCCCAAAACATCCAATGCATATCCAATTGCATATCCTGTCAGCTGTATCCGAGGCTGTTTCTTGCAGCTACATGTATCTCCTGAACCGGTAGTTAAGGAAAGAGCAGAAGCTTCAGAAAACATTCCTGTAGACATTGATTTCAATTCAATTAAGATTATTCATTCATTCTGATTCTTTATTGGTTTTGAACAAACATATCAATTATATAGGCCTATTATGATAAATATAAACACATCCACTAAAAAACAGGGAGTTTTTTCACCAATGTCACTTGAATCTCTTTCACAAATCAATTATGAACTCGTCTAGGTGATGTAATATGTAGTTTTGAGAAGCGCCTTCTTACGTAGCAACACAAAGGATTGACTCACAGTATGTAAATGGTCT
>BQKZ01005932.1:10469-20562 GCA_036244855.1 Temnopleurus reevesii | reverse complement strand
GTTTCTTGCAGCTACATGTATATCCTGAACCGGTAGTTTAGGAAAGCGCCAAAGATTTAGAAAATATCCCTGTAGACATTTCTATCCACTCAAATAGATTGGCAGCTTTCACAAGCTCAACCTCGGACCACTTTCGTATATTTTATAAACACTTCTTTGTCAAATGCACAGTGACAATTTATTTGCTTGCCTGATATAAGAAAAATTGTTTTTCAATAGGAGGAACGTGGATAGCCTGCGGTGGTTGTTGCTAGGTTGGTCAATCTTCAATGTCTTTCCAACCAGCAATGTTGATGTGGGCAAGTAGCATTCTAACTACATGTAATGTACTCCCATTATCTTTTTACATTTGAATACATTGCTAGTCTTGGGTTATACCTGAATAAATTTGAATACATTATGAAAGTAGAGCACAGTGTTAGCTTTGACTATTGTCGCACTTGTTCATAGTGGACCATATTTTCTGTTTATGCATAAAATGAATGGTTTGTGTTGTTAAGTTGCTGCAAGCTTCTCTTTTCATGAATATTTGTGTTGACACACTACAACACAGAGGATTTACTTGTCAAAATGGTCTCCATATCTTCTTTTTTGTTCCAATATGCTGATACAGCATGAGTAATTTACACCAGCACCATTTTGCCTAGGAACAGAGTACGAGTTCAGGTTCTATTGTTTTATTTCATGTTGTCAATCTGAGTCACAGTTTGCGATGTGTCATATTTGTATATGAGATTAATTTTCTACCGAGAGGGTTGCCATGATACAGGAAACTTACCTTTTTTATCGTACATACATTTTGAATAGTAGAGTCTCCCCTGAAGAAAATAACATCACTTCCTATTTTCGTTGATTCGCAAATCTTGTAATGACTTTATTCTTTCTTTTTTTTGCCTTGCAAATGGAGCAATTATTAGTGGTTCAAAATACCTCATGGGTCATACATCTTTTATCTCTCGATACATAAGGATTTAAATCAAATAAATAGAAGAGATGGGGAGTGTTGTTCAAAATCAACTGCAAATCGACTGCAAATTTGCAAATTCTAACATGCATTTTCATTCGCGCCCGGCAAGTGCATTTAAAAAGACGCACATGAAACAATGATTTTGATTGGCGCGTTCCGATCAAATGCAACTTGCGATCAATAGCAACTTTTGAACAACACCCCCTTAGACCTACAAACAAATTATGCGATTGTCCTTTATGGACTGACCCAATGAAAATTGCATGAGCCAATGCCCCCTTTCATCCACTTAAAAGAAATCAGCAAATACCATTTTGACATGTAAAGAATTTAATTTTCACAGAAATTTCACTCCCACAATTAATTTGGGCCCTCCTCTCCCAGCACTTTCCCTCGGTCTTACAAATGACTAAGATATTTTCCAACTTATTTCCCCTACTTTTTGATAAATTCAACTCTTTAGATAACCCCAAACTTTTTTAGGCCTTGTGTGTGAAACTGAAACAATTCATCTACAGTATTCAAACATCCTTGTATACTCTTCGTAGGGGCTATACTCGAATAGTTACTAATTAAATAGTTTTTACATAATTTATCAGGATTACGGATGTACTTCACTTTTGAAATGCAATGCGGAAAGTACACATTATGTATTTGTTTAGATGATAGGGGAACTTCACTTTTCCACAACTATTTGTAAGTTTGCATTATGATGCATACCATAGCTATTGTTTTCATGCCCTACATGATTTTATGGGGTCAGGGTGACAAAATTGGGGTAAGCTTGTTCGCTGTTGTATGAAAATTCAATTATTCAGAAGATTTATTGATAAAGAATGCTATTTTGAGAATTGTTATGTACATGATTTTATCATCAATTATAAGGGGAGTATGCATGAATTGTAGCTCTGCCCTATTTGATTAACTTTTTAAAGAGTTAGCATTGGCCACATTTTTTAAAATCAAGGTTGAATTTCATGATGTGATGTACAATAAATTCTTGGTGCAGTGTCAAAAATACCAGTATAATTTTGCAAAGCCTGTAATACACACTGTTATGAAAGCTAGATATTAGGTACATATATAATTGCATTCAACATGAATGTGCTAAATATTGCCAATCATTGCAGCTTGAAAGCCTGATTGGTTTATTATGTAGGCCGCAGATTTTTCTCTTTTTTTTTTGGAACAATGAATAGTTTTTTTTTTATAATCAGGCAATAGATCAGCTAAAGTATACACCTCCTTCTTTCCTTTATAGTTTTTGGGGGGGGGGGGGGGGGGGGTCTCAATGTTGCTATGTTGAAAATATACATGCCTATACCATTATAGCCTCTGTATTAATGTAGCCTGACAATATAGAAGCAATGTTGCTACGTGTATGTTGAAAATATACAGGCCTATTTGCTGAGTATGAAAAGTTTTGTATTTTCCAAAGATTTCACAAAAATTATTGGCCTGTGTAGGCATTAGAAGGATCAGATAACCCGTGAGATAACCATGTGTTATGTTAAAAGCCATAAGTACACAAGCTGTGTTTAGTCAAATGGTGATTGGAATGCGGAGAGGTATGCATCAGTTTCATGTTCATTACCACACATCCACTTCTGTGCTGTAATTTGTATACTGTGGAAAGTACACGGGTTGGTGAGGTTCAAGGCTCTTTTGTTCCTTTGGGGCTACCATAAATTTTACTTTGCTTGTCCTTTGAATAGGCTTTGATTTTCCTTATTTTTTCTGGGATGGGGAGAATGTGGTTGATTTCTTCATTTGAAGTGAATTATATAACTGCTGTTAATTCTGGAAAGCATAGACTTTTCTTGAAGATGAGCCTGGGGGCATGCTCGTACTTTAAATTTGATTAGATTTAACATTGGGGACATGAATTGGCCCACATCTGTATTTTGAAAGCTGTGTTTGGCTAAATCAAATGGCCATAGGAATACGGAGAGGTACATACATGCGTCAGTTTTCATGTTCATTACCACACATCCACTTCTGTACTGTAATTTGGTCATTATGTAAAGTACATGGGTAAGAGAAGTTCAAGGCTTTAGCATCCCATAGGGATTACCAATAAAATTGTCCAGGGGAGGGGTGTTTTGGCTTGCATATCGAGTGCTGATTTGGATTCAGTTGGGGGGGGGGGGGTGTTGTTTGCATTCATTTTTTCATTGTGTATAAAAGTGCATGGGTAAGAGAAGTTCAAGGCTTTAGCATCCCAAAGGGGCTACCAATCAAATTGTCCAGGGGAGGGGGGTGTTTAGTCGTGCAGTGCAGATCGAGTGATGATTCTGATTGGGGAGGGGGTCGGCTAGATTTTAGTATGGTATGTACATGTAGGTGATGACTGATTGGGAGGGGGGGGGGGTTTCCAATGTGGAAATCGAGAGAGGATGTGGGCTGGGGAAATGGGAGGGGATAGGGTCAGGCAATATTTGCATTTCATCTTACATTTCAGATCCTTAACCTATAGAATTCCATTTATTTCTCCCAATTGGTTCCAGATTTACATTTCTTTGTGACATCTTTATAGGTTGGTGCTTGAATAGAGCCCCAAGAGAAAATCCATACAGAGGTCCTAGGGTTGTTCTGTTTGTGCGGGAGGTGAGGGATAGAAAAAGGCTACTCATTTTTTTTTTCAATGTTGTTGGCTCAAGTCCAGATTTTGAACCTGTGGTGTTCAGTTCTGACTTGTGGTTCAGTGTATTTTCTACCAATACCAACTGGATATATTTTGTAGGCATTGAGGTATTACTGAATATGCACGTAAAAGAAAGTGATATAAAGTGACATGTTAAGATTTGTAGAAAATGTTAGCGATGATGATTGATAAAATGTGTCTTACTTACACGTATGGTCCTTTGAATAACGTACTTGACAGAAGACTTAACTATTTATGTGTTTTATTCAATTTTTCAATTTTTTCAAAGTACATTAATGACATGTAAACATGAACATAGGTTGTGTGAAAATTAATGGTCAACAGAATATAGCACTTTTGTTAACTTAAGATATACTGACAACGAAAAAAACTTGGTATGATATTAATAAATCTTATCTGGAAAGGACATAACTTACTACAGCATATGTAAAAAAAAAAAAATAAATAAACAAATGCGGCATCATTCGGCCTGTACAAAATTGGCAAGATTCGCAAGTTCTTGAACAAGAAAACCACTGAACGCCTTATCCATGCTTTTGTACTCTCTCACCTAGACTCATGCAACAGTCTACTTTTTGGTCTACCATCTAATCAACTACAACGGTTACAACGAAGTCAAAACTCAGCAGCACGGCTTGTAACACAAACAAAGAAATACGATGCAATATCCCCTGTCCTAAGAGAACTACATTGGCTACCCATTAAATCCAGAATCAAGTTTAAACTGATCTCCCTAGCCTATCAATGCCTTTATCAGTTAGCACCCATATATCTCAGAGAATTGCTCATTCAATATAAACCAGAGAGATCACTGCATTCTAGTAAAAGATCACAGTTCACTGTACCTAAATCGGCTACAAAATCATATTGTGAGAGATCATTCTCACATGCCACATCTATATTATGGAATAGCCTCCCAAATTACCTCACAAATATTACACCATATGAAAAATTTAGAAGAAACTTGAAAACTTATCTCTTCAAGAACAACTAATCTACTGATAATCCTAGTTCTTCTGACTTCTTTCTCTCTTTCCATGTTTCAAGCGCTTAGGGACTTTCGCATGATTGTGTTATGCGCTATATAAAAGTGTTTCATTATTATTATTGATAATTTGATACACATAACCAAAATGCAAAATCTGTCTATTGCTTGAATGGAATTGGAATCTCAAAGATACGGGAGAAATTTTCATTTCAAGAAGTTGTTATCCCAGACAGTGTAATTTACCCTCCATATTCATTTGATTTGTCTACTAAGCCTAAGAAATTTTCCTCATCTTCAAAGTGAAAAGGTGAATTATTTTTTCATAAAGGGTCGAAATGAAGAGGGATTCATTGTAATTCGCTTTATTGGTGGAATTTCACCGGCCACCCATAAAGCTTTGTTTCCTTCGATATTATTCAGACAGAGTCGCAATTCTCTTGTGAGGCTCTAACTAATGATATATCTCATTTCATTGGGAAATTCTATTAGACAGAAAAGTACATTTGAATAATATCTCCCCTCAGGGTATAATTGCCAAAGCATATTATGCGTCTCCATTATGCACTCGAGATCGGAATAAATAATATCGCTCCATGCGAGCGTACACGTGGCAATGCTTGACATTAGCAACCATTTACAAATCTAATTGTCTGCCCGCAATATGAAAGAAAGAACGACCCTTTTTCAAAAGCGAAAAGCTACCTGTTTTGATTGTATCTTTGCCATGCATCAATCAGGATTGCAAAGTTCTGTGAACTTTACGAGACCCAGATGTTTGTAAAGAGGGTTATTTGTGAGCGAAAATTCCAGCTTCCTTTTGATCTTGATCCAATAGAAGGCCAGACTGTTGTAGCAAAAAATAAAAATGAGTGGGTATGTCTGGCCTGGAATTGAACTTCTCCACTTGCAAGAACTGTCATATGTTTTTGAGAAATTAATACAGTTAGGTATGCCTGATGAAACTGATTGTATTGACAGCCTTCCGTTGGTTTTTAGTTCAGAAAGATGGATCTCAAACCCCATGGTGTCACAAGTTCAAATGAAAGTAGGTCCTAATGAAAGGCTTGTTTGTTTGTTTATTTGTTTATTTGTTTATCTATCTTTCTATTCATTTATTTATTTATTTGTTCACCCATTCATTCATTTATTTAAAAATGTATCTATTTCTAATGTGTTAACAGGATGGCTCTTATTACCAAAACCGATGGTCCTCCATGATATCATTTTTGATGGAAATACAGTGTATAATATAAATACACCCAGCACTAATAAATATTCACTAGCATTTACCTGTAGGCTACCCTCATTGGGCAAGTAATTGTTTTACAAAATTAATTGATTATATTTCATTCATTGATTAGTTTTATTCATCACAATCCTTTGATGAGCAATATTCTACAATCTTCAATTTGCTTTCCTTTTTAACAATATCATAATTCATTTTTTCCGCCATCAATTTTTTTAAACAGAAAAAGTGAGAAATACACTCTCAATCCTTGGTGCCAAAATTATTCATGGAAGATGTCTTCCGCAGAGCATTAGAAAAGGTGACAAATTAGTTTGACATTTGATATTAGCAAACAGCGAGACTTCTTAAAGTGTCAAGCCTGGCAGTTCAGCAATCATTCTTTTTCAAGTGGTCCTCAGAGCTTTATTTCATTTTTAGCAGGGGATGATCAAATTTGTTAATTTCCTTTTGTTTTGTTTAGTTTTATTTCTACATGTACTGTAAAATGAATTGGGTGTGAAAGTTACAAATATGTAGTTTATTTTACAAAATTTCAGTGCCATCATATAAAGAGGGTACATTTATGAATGAGATACATGTTGACCTTGATTCATTCAGCTCTTTGTGTATACATACAAAAACAAATTTCTATGAATTTAATTTTTTTTTGTACTATTTGAATAACAGCTTCCTTTTTATTTTCTTGACTGTTCATTGAACTTCAGGATTTCTTTGCTTCTTTGATTCTTTGATTGTTTGAGAAGGTCTTGACTTTTTTTTTCACTAGTTTTCAATCTGTTTTACCCTGAATAACTTTTCTTCTGAACTACATGGGGTTTCTTTTTAGAAGGGTTTGGTTGGTTTTGCCTTGTGTTGTCTTTTTATGTTAAGTCTTCAAACTTTTACCCCATATTTTTTTTTTGGTTTGCTTTCCAATTGAACTTTAGTATTACATACCTTAATTCGTTTATTTGGAAAGGGATTGTTCTGTCTTGTATTGTGTTGTGTCTTATATTTTTGTCATAAGTCTTTAAGTTTTCTCCGCAAAACTTACCATGAACTTCCAACTTTTGTTGAACTTTGTCGCACATGTACACACAGGTGCCATGCTGTCATTATTGCCATGCTCTATTATCAATAGTATTCATCATTTGTACCAAAAAAGGAGATGAAGAAGAAGGCTGAAATGAAAACATCATTATTGACGACTTGATGTCTTGATTTGCCGGTCACGACTTTCTAGAAGAACAGCAGGATTATTATATTCTATGTCTGCAACGGTTCATGTTGGAATGTTTTATTAGCAAGTGGTGAATTGATTTGCTCAAAATTTTTATTCATATTTGGTCGGCTGGCAGCTCGTAGTGTTGATTGAGTACTTCGTGCAGTCTACATGTAGACTCGTATTAATCATAGTGCTTGAAACTATATCCCACGCCCCTAATGTTAAGATAATCAAAGGGGCAAACAAATATTCTTTGGAAAATGAATGAATTTGAACTAATATTAGTGATGTTAAAGATATGGGTTCCTGTGCTGTATTGTTTTGAACTGGTAACTATGGTGATTTAGAAACAGAAAAGGGAACATGAAGAAGGGTGAAATGTCCCTTTTCTTGACGGCCCTCAGGCAAAAAATAAAATTGTTTGGATGCTCTCCACCAATGAACCCTCTAAAAAGGCATGACCTGAATTTTTCTTCATGTTTGGACAACTCGGCCTCAATTTTTTAACAAGACCAATTTGTCCACAGGGCCAAGTTCGCCAGACTCCAGTGTAAATGGGATATGAGAATCATCATCCACCCCAAAAAAAGAAGCAATTCACACATTTCACCCATCGACTGTAATAGGTGTTGAATTTCCACGTAATCACTGTGCAATAAGACAGAATGGTGCAATTAACATCTGATATTTTGGGCTTGGTGTACACATTCTATGGGGATAGATGATCTTTGGAGAATCACCAGTGTTTATTCCCCCCCCCAAAAAAAACAAAAAGTAATTCACACATTTCACCCATCGACTGTAATGAATTTCCACGTAATTACTGTGCAATAAGGCAGAATGGTGCAATTAACACCTGACACTTTGGGCTTGGTGTAAACACCCTGTGGGGATAGATGGTCTTTGGAGAATAGTTAAATGTTAACACCCTCAGGGTATTTTGAGTATAATGAGGTGTGTTTACATTTGAGTGAAGTTTTGATTGATGGGAGTCAATATCGTGGGAGTGTCTTTTAATGAGTGGGGGATTACTCCCGGGGCAGTTCACATCGAGAAGCTAATTTGGAATTTAATATTTTATACATTTTTGTTAAAATAATGAGATTATAATGAAGATGATGCAGTAAGTATCCAGTGTGGGTAAGTTTTCACTGTGATCAAGGCTGTTGTGTTGTTACCCTTTCACTAGTCCATGAATCCGTAAAAGCAATAATTTACCCACTTACTTCACTTGGGTGGAGCGTAGAAGTATTAGTGGAAACAGTGTATAATTATAGGTATTTGGAGGTGTATTTTCGCAAAAGCACAAAATCTTGTTGACATGAATGTTGACTGGAAATATGAAGAAATATTGTTTTATATTATGACCTCTTATTGTTTGGAAGTGTTAGATTAATGCATTTATGTGATCTGCCCAATGTAATTAACACTCATCAAAACCGGGGAGCATTAATTGTTCACACTTCATAGGCAAAACCATCATCACTAGTCAAAAATCCCTGTTCCAAACCTCGCAAACCCTCAGGTGTGAACTGTCCTGTGGAGTGATGATTGATAGGAAACAATAGGGAGTGCCGCTAATTAATGACACTATAGGGCTCGTTTGGTACTCCGTAGGTAGACTGGCATTCTAGGGTTCGGTCAGGTGGAATGCGAAGGGTGACTCCACACCCATTGGTGTCATGACTTGTGTTATTTTGCAAAGGTCAATGGCAATACAGTTCATGTGTAATTCCTTGATGTAACTGAAAGTTTAGCTGTATGATTGAACAGATAAATGTGTCAATGCACAAATTAAAGTCTCTGTTCCGCTAATTAATGCCAATGAGGGCTCCTGTGGTAGACCATTAGTAGACTGGCATATCCACACCCATAGGAGTCATGGGCTGTTTCATTTTGCAAAGGTCAGTGGCAATACAGTTCATGTAACTGAAAGTTTTATTGTATGATTGAATAGAAAAATGTTTCAATGCACAAATTAAAACCTCTGTGCCGCTAATTAATGACAATAGAGAGCTTGCCTCTTTTGGTAGACCATAGGTAGCCTGGCATTCTAGGGTTTGGGCAGGTGGAATGTGAAGGCTGACTCCCACACCCATCGGAGTCACGACTTGTGTTATTTGGCAAAGGTCAATGGCAATAAACTTCATGTAACTGTATGATTGAATGAATAAATGTTCCAATGCACAACTTACAACCGCTGCTCTGCTAATTAATAACACTAGTTACAGGGCTCCTGTGGTAGACCATTGGTAGACTTGCATATCCACACCCGATTCATGAGCTGTGTTATTTTGCAAAGGTCAATGGCAATGTAGTTCTTGTAGCTGAAAGTTTAGCTGTATGATTGAATGGATAAATGTTTCGATGCATTAATTACAACCTCTTTTCCGCTAAATAATGGCACTATGGGCTTATTTGGTAAACTCGGTGGACGTGGTAGACTAAAGTAGACTGGCATTCTAGGGTTCGGGCAGGTGGAATGTGCACACCCATTAGAATCGTGAACTATGTTATTTGGCAAAGGTCAATGGCAACACAGAGCATGTAACTACGAGTTTACTTGTAGCTGTATGATTGTTAAGATAAACTTAATATCATTATGCATGAAGTTATAAAGGGATGCCAACTACACATATACTCTGGAATATGCATGAGAACAAAATTAACATCTGAATAACCTTATATACGCAATAGCTGAACAAATGTGAGAGTCAAAATGGCAACAATAACCACTGTCTCAGTCATTCAGTTATAATGAACGTCTTTAATTCATATGAAAATACATCTCATGCAAATACCAGAACGGTTTGCATCTCAAGTTATTCAATCTATGACATGATCTGAGAGTAAAAGGTTATGTATACTGGTTCATGAAATGGAGACAAGTTAAAGCCCAAGTACAGTTTTGGTAAAAGCGAATATTTTTATCGCCAAATTTTGTCTTCAAATCTATATAAAATGAAACATGATATCATTAACATATTGTACAAAAGATTGTGCGGAAAATGACCAAGGTT